>JAVDPK010001304.1:364075-376786 GCA_034780415.1 Cichlasoma orientale | reverse complement strand
TGTGTGTGTGTGAGTGTGTGTGTGTGTGTGTGTGTGTGTGTGTGTGTGTGTGTGTGTGTGTGTGTGTGTGTGTGTGCTGTCTCAAAGATGGGTCCAAATCATGTAATTCAAACTCTCTCATGTCATCAAGCTTCAAAGAGAATATAGCTCCTTGAATTCCAAAAGGTCTGCTGAGAGCTTAGTCCTCAGTTATGGATGCCAAAAGACCTGTGAATCACCACACAAACTATACTGTTATGAGTTGTGAATTAAACCTGATGCTAACATGATGATAATGGCCAGGTATAAGTCAGAGCTATAGTCTTCCCATCCCAGTCAACAAAAAGTGGCTGCAAGTCACCTAGAGGATGCTGGATGGAAGTTCTCGAAGAACAGAAGTGGAGGTAGCTAAGATAATTGTTTAAACCTGTTTCTAGACAGCCCATACTCATTATGTAAATATACATAAACAGTAATGATTATATGCCTGACACGAAACATTAATATTCCTACAATAAGAACGTCCTTCTGTTTCTCTTACTGGGAAGCTCATAAAATGCAAAAACAAATCAAAACAGAAAGTTGTATGTGTGTTGAGATGATTGACAGTCGCTATTAAGGATGTGACTAGCCAAACAAATGGTTAAACGTCAGCTGTCCTAACCAGTGCTGTTCTGCTGTGCGTCGACGTAAAAAAAGAAAAAAGTGTGATGTAAGTATGTTTGCGTTGTCAGAATAATGGAATATAATTAAGCAACCAAATCCAGGTGTAACTACATTCTGCACCCAAGAAGGTTAATTCACACTAACGATGCTATTATTTTGAATTGTTATGTATTGATACTCCTACATGTTGAATTTAAATCAACCAATGAAATGTACGCTAAAATTCTAAAAACAAGAATGCATGTAAGCACAAGGTTATGGATGTGCTTCATCTCTTTGGTTAGTCCAACAGCAAAGCTCACTTTACACTTGCTAACAAGATGTTTTGAACCATCAGAGTGACACCAGAGCATTGTCATATATGCACACTCGGTCCATTGACAACAGGGTCATTCCCAAAAGAAAAGAAAAAAGAAAAGAAAAAAAAGAAAATACATGTGAAGTATATCCCACTGAAATGTTTGACTTTTTCAGCATATTTCAACAAAAAAAAAATATGATCATCATCTGCGAAGCAGTGCTTATTAACAGATTATATTCACACAAATTAGATAAAAATTACTTTATTGGTCATTTTCACAATTTGAATAGATGAAAGAAAAAACAGATCAGTCACATGGGAAAAAGTCAGTAAATCCAAACATTTATTACACCTTCATTTCCATGAAAATAGTCCTGCTCTGTTTGAATCTGTGACACCTGGGATCTTGTGGTCTCTTTGCTATTAATATTTGGGGTATCATCATGGCTCTCAAAATATTGTTATGGATGACTTGAGTCTTGCAAGCTTTAACGAAAACATCTCCAAATTAGTTGAAATAATACTTCCAGTGTTGGTGTCAAAGAGCATGTGTGCACAATCAGGAAGAGACCATACAAATGTGACCTACATGGGAGCTATTCCAAAAAAAAGAAAGAACAAATGGTGTCCGGAACCACCAAAACTAAGGTGAACTAAAGGTGCAGTCCAAAGTATTTTTAGAAGAATCCCATATGAACTGTGAAGCAGAAATGTTACTGATTCTCTCCAAATTCTTTGTCACATCGAGACAACACGAAGCCAGCTGAGTGACCCCTCGGCATGAAACTGATCCTGATCCACTGAGGAACAGCAGACAAAATAAAGGGCTATAGATGGCTTCAAATCTTTGATGTAAGTGAACTATAAAAGTTGCACTGAGGATAAATTTGAGGAGATCACTATAAGAGAGGGGTCGACAGTTATGCAAAACTTAGAAAAGGCCATAAAGGTAGGCATAATAGCCTCCTAGGGCCAGTATATTAAATGCATTAATTTATTTGTGGAATAAATTATTTTAAATGAATAAATGTGTTTTTCATTGTGGCATTGCTTGAGCACACCACCTTTACCCCTAGGCGCTGTTTTATAGACACTAAAATGTTTACTTGTGCAAATATGTCCAAAAAGCCAAAACTTTTCCCACAACTGCATGAAATTACCCATTTTTCTTTTTTATTTCCTTCAGACACACACATATTAGAATTGCAAAATTCTTCTATCAGAAGCAGCCAACTTTCTCTTTGTGTTTACCGAGCTCCATGGTGATAAAAAGCATCCAAATCCAGAGCCAATGTGGAAACATTTAATCTTCTGATTGAGTTAACAGGTGGGGTGAAGTTACGCTGCTTCTCTAAATTTTCACTGCAGAGGTTCCATCTGTCATTAAGAGGAGTGTGCTATCATCAGTACCACAGAGATTTAACTGTCACTGTCAGCTGAACCGTTTTATTGCTGCCCCACCCCGACTCAGTCTCGTCCAAACTCCAAACTCCTCGTGAAGGAGTTTCTGAAAACACTGATGAATAAATTCTCTGTTCTGTGTATGTTGGCAGGGAATAGACGATCACTTGTAGGTAACAATGCGAAAGCACTGTTCCCTTATTTGGCTCAGAGACGGGACATATTCTTTAATTTTATTAGTGTAGCCATT
Organism: Cichlasoma orientale; assembly: GCA_034780415.1. Lineage (NCBI taxonomy): Eukaryota > Metazoa > Chordata > Actinopteri > Cichliformes > Cichlidae > Cichlasoma > Cichlasoma orientale. Next base: position 374,189 of record JAVDPK010001304.1, on the reverse strand, counting down.
GAATCTGTTTTCATATGCACATACTTTTTTCTCTCCCATCCCAGCCTCACTCTACCTCCTGCTCTCTCTCATTTGCCTCACACTTATTCACTCCTCCCTTCTCTCTTAGCGAGCTGTATACACAGTGTGGTTACAGTGAGCCCATTAGCTATCAAACAGTATGGAACCAGTGTGAGTCTTTGCATTGTTGGACATGAGGGCCAGTCCTCTGTGAGCCTTGTTGGGTATGAAATTGCACAAATTCATCACCATTAGGAAATCACAGCAGAACACTCCACTGTGGTCTAAATGGACATTAGGAGGAGCGGCCAAGAAAAATGTATATTTGTGAAACTGTGTATGTTCTGGTCTAATCACGCGATGCGATGGAACATGGTAGGATTTTATTGAATTTTGTCTACACTATAATGAAAATGTTCATGTTTCTAATCATTAGAACGACAACAAAGTGGAACTAAAATCCGTAAATCACTGTGGGTGTGCAGAGCAGATGTACACGCGAATATTCCATACAGTAAAACAATTTTTCTTTGTTTGGAGGACACAATTACAAAAACTGCTTCTATCAATTTTAACCGAAAGCAGACCCATCGGAGCAATAACCTTTAATGCAAATTTGATTAAACAACCAGTTGACAGATTGTGGCTGCAATAAAATGACTAAAAGAGACACGTTTTGTCTCAATTCCACACAGTGAGGAAATACTTGGCTGACACAAGCTGTAAGAGTAATACACAGAAAAATGCCAGTGTATGTTCTGTGCCAAAGCAGCTCATACAAGTGTGTAAACATGGAGTGAAGACAAAAATTGATTAAAAATCTGAATGACATTGAAGTGACAGATAAAGGAAACTTCTTGGTACCAGCGCAAATTATTTTCTATATCTGCTTCAGAGGAAGAGGTTCATGCTCAGAGTGCAATTTCTGAAAAGACGAGATGGGAAGAAACATAAGAAATATTAAGGGATATAAAAAAGTAATTAAGGAACCAGAGTGGTCCTCTTGAGGTTCTTGAGGTTGGCCGTTTTGGACGTGTGACAATCATGGTGACAAGTGAACAAGACTCCAGTCACGCAAACTTAGAGTCTGATCAGCGACCCCCCATTTTTCCCTATCAACCCACCTGTCATGGAAAAAAACCTGTATTCCTCAACTGGTTGGCAAAAATCTCCTTGTGACTGCTCCGGTCACCCATAGTTTGCACGGAAGTTACGGACTTGTCTACAAACACTGTCCAGCTGTCATGGTGCAGGGTGCTTTTGACCCTGGGTGTTTTGTTTTTGCTTCGTCTGTTCTGGGTTTCTTTTGTTGCGGGACTTGGTCATGTTTTGATTTTTCTAGTTCCTTGTGTTCTGTGTCAAGTCTACGTCTTTGTTCCCTTGTCCCACTTCCTGTCTTATTTTGGTAGTGTCTTGTTTCTTGTGCAGTGTGTTTACTTTTGCTTCCCCTTGTCGAGTCAGCGTCATTGTGTTCAGCTGTGCTCCCTGCTGTTTCCACTTCCCTCATTATTCCTTGGTGTATTTAAGTCCTGTGTTAACTCTGCTTGTTGTTGGTGTTATGTTGGAGTGTTTGTGTGTGTTCTTGTTTTGCCTCATGTTCTACGTCTGGCCCCCACAAGGATTTTTGTATTTTGGTTTTTGTTTTGCAATAAATATATTTTAAGTCTTGTCTGTTTCCGGAGTCTCGCATCTGGGTCCATCTCCGCCTGTCACACCGCCCACGATGACACCAGCTTGTCTCCGAGCTGCAGTGAAACTGTGAAAACTGGAACACAAACGAGAAATAGGGATCATTGGCTTTCAAAGTAAATGTTGTGCCTTTTGTTGGCTGCAGCTCTGGGTACAACTTTTAATTTGAAAGCAAAACTTCAACATTTCTTTATAGTTTAACAGTGCTGTCAGTGCACTAAGCAGAACTTAAATAGTGTTAGGTGGAAAGGAGATTAATTCTGCCACATTAAAATGCTGCAGCATTTAACCATTTGTGGACCACGCATGTCTTCAAGAGTATGTGATTGAGAATATTGCACATTTTAATTTCATTTTTAAAAAAAGCCTACATTACAATATTCACATACAATGCAATACAGCAGTGTAAATGCTGTGGTTATATGTTTAACTTCGATATTTAGTTTGAAATGGTATCAAAATTTAATCACACAAAATACTGTCAGTTTTAAAAAGAATAAATGGAAACAGTCTGCTTTGATGATAGGTTTTTCCTGCTTCCTTGCAGAGCGTCATCTGCAGCGCATCACCCTCTTGTACCCACATCTGCAAATTTATGGACGGGAGGATGCGCCCTGCTACTGAGATCAACAGCAGACTTTTGGGGTTTGGGAGTCAATAAAAGAAGCTACTTTGGGCTTCTGCCTTACTCACCAGGGGTCACCACAGCAGGTAGCTCTCCATAGTTGATTTGACAGATTTTTCACACCAGATGTTCTTCCTGACCATCCCACTGGTTATGCTGATATTAAAGGCCAATATTTCTGCTGGTGCTAATGGGAATCCTATTGAAGAAGGAAAGCTGGTGATCCTAGCTTTGCTTCAAGACAAGGCAACAGCGAGGGTCATTTTCACATTTCTGTTTTACTCTGCACTAATTTGTGAGCTTTAAATGTGCTTGTTTGGTAGGTTTTACCTTGGCCAGGCTAGCTGTTTCCTCGTAATTCCAGTCTCAATGCTCAGCCGAGAGAACATCTACTGGCTCTGGCTTTATTTTTAGTTTAAAGATGTAAAAGAGGTATCAGTTTTTCCATTACACTTTTGGTCTGAAACATGTTTTATAATATATTCACTCATGAGCCAGCAGTAAAGGAGAAACAGCAGTCCTTTGTATTACAGCTACAACTGAACAGCCTGCATGGTTGCATTTTGTCACTGAACACTGAGACTGAAATAAAGCAATGCAGCCCAAACTCTGCTAGGAAGCCAGATGTTACCTCACTGTTTGTAATCTCTCACATTATTTCTCCCATCAGCTCTGGCCCAGCGCTCGCTCTCTCTGTCTCTCAAGGCTGGCTACAGTGGACCAGACTCAAAACAGTTTGATGGTTCGCATTGCTGCACTCCACACATAAACAAACACAGTGCAGCAAGAAAGAAAAAGAAAAAGTTGTATGGATGCTGCCAAAACTGTTCTCGTTGTACTAAATTGTGTGAAAGGCCATTCCCCCTTACAGTATCTCTTTCCTGCTGTCTGTATAGCAGATTTATTGAACCGCATCTACATGTAAAGTGTGTTACAATATATTATTATTATTATTATGATGCATTTTTTACTCCCTAATTATGCTAAAGGGGGCAGAGTCCTTTAAAAAGTAAAGGTTCACATGAATTTATCAAGCTGTTCTCTGCATAAATGCTACTCTTCACCTACTTTGCACAAGACTTTTAGATTAAGTGTGTAACTGATTCATTCATGCTTTCATTCACAGAACAGACACTTGACACCAAACGTGTAATCACCTTACAATGGTTGACTGTCTTTCGTCTGACTGCTGATGACCTCCCTAGCAAAGAAGTGTTGTCTTGGGAATAAGGCAGTATAGACCACACATGCACACGCAGATATACTGACAGGTACAAAAGCAAGAATCAACACAAGAAAAACCTGATCTAAGTTTTTCAATCATGGGAACTTAAAGAGCCAAATGTTGGAGGTAAGTGATATTTAACCACAACCAATCAATCTCTGTGACACTAGCGCACAGGACGGCAGAGGTGGGAAGTAATGAAGTACAAATACTTTGTTACTGTACTTGAGTAGAATTTTAAGGGATCTGTACTTTACTTGAGTATTTATTTTTCTGACAACTTTTTACTTTATCTCCCTACATTTTTACACAAATATCTGTACTTTGTACTCCTTACACTTTCAAAACAGTCTCGTTACTTTAGGTTTAAGATGTGAGGGGAGCTTCAAACAACAAACCAATTTGAGTCTAAATGGGTTAAAGTGAGCCGAAATGATCCAGAATGGCATTTGCGGTAAGTAAGTAAGTAAAGTTTATTTAAATAGCGCTTTTCACAGACAAAAAGTCACCAAGCGCTGTACAAAACCCCCCCAAAAAAACACCATGTTAAAAGATAATTACTGTATTAAAAAAGAATAATGTCAAAAGAAAGTCTGATTAAACAGAAACATTTTTTAACTGTTTTTTTAAAAGACTCCACAGAGTCAGCTAAACGGAGCTGGAGAGGTAAACAGTTCCAGAGCTTTGGTGCCACTGCTCTGTCCCCTAACAACTAAAAGATTTTGAGCTTGTGAACGAAGGCAGTATGTTTAACAAGTAGTTGGGAAAAATAGTCTGGGGCTTGTTCATTTAGTGCTCTGTATGTAAGTGTGAGAATTTTAAAAAGAATTCTAAAACCAACTGGGAGCCAATGTAAAGAGAATAAAACAGGGGTAATGTGTGCTCATTTGCTAGAGTGTGTTGGAGGTGTGAGAGCGATGATTTGTCTAAACCGGTAAAAAGGGCATTACAATAATCAAGGCGCGATGACACAAGTGCATGAACAATATTCTCCAGTTCAGAGGAGGAGACTATAGCTCTCAATTTTGAAATGTTCCTTAAGTGAAAGAAACGGGAACATGTGATAGATTTTATATGTGAATCAAAGCCCGAGGAGGAATCAAATAGTGTGCAGACGTCTGAGCAACCATAAAGGGAATAATGTGTTGTGGCAGGTAATTTCAAATGTAACACTTCTAACAGCTCAACAAATATCAGCAAACACATAAACTGTGCAGTATGTCACACAGCACAGCGTGTCTGCTAGCTAAAAGGTCCAGCTGCTGTATTTCCAGGGAGAGAAAAGAGTGAGAGGGACGTTCACTTAGAGATGGAGAAAGATGTAAGAAATAGAACGGGAGAGGAAGGAGAGAGGTTAGATTTAAAGGTACAGTAAGGACTGCTCAGAGACATTTGATAAACAGCACATTTAACGCTTACATGTAATATCGTTTTTTGAAATCAGATACTGGATCTGAAGATGATGTGATGTTATGATTTTTTTCATACTGTCAAACATCCTGCAAAACAACCTGAGGTACGCACATGTTAGCTTGTTGTACTGTGGTGAATTTACAGTAAAGCTCTGTGTTGGACTGGTGCACAGCAGCTGTGGTGTTTATGGTCAGAGTTTGGTTACATCAAGTGTAGAAGAGTTTTCATTTGAATTTAAGCTGATGATGCTGAGATTCATTCACTGAATTCAACCTTCATAAAAACTTTATACTGTCTGTATGAAGACAGTATCAACAGTGTAGACAATGGAAATCAGAAACATCTGCTTACATCTTGTTGAATTCAGCTTGGTGTAAATCCACAAAGAGCAGCAGCAGCACAGGTCAGCTGATCACAGCCTGGACACAAAGAAAATCTACTGGAGCTCACAATAGAGATTATTGTGAGTTGTAATTATATCTCTCTCCACCCGCCAAATCCCAATTGAACCCCTAACTGTACTCTCTGTTTTGGTGATGAGGCTGAGTCACCCTCTACAGTGTAGCACATACTTTCCTGATGACTTTGAGTACTCAATTATGGTTTATTCTGAATAAAACACAAAGTTCATTTAGTAAATTTAGATCAAATTAAGAGTCAGTATTGGCTAACGGCTTGTCATATGTCATTAGCCAATGAGCACACAGTTTCACAAACCGATCCCCTCCTCCTTCATCACATCAGTTTCAAAAGGTGCGTTCACTGGTGCAGTCTGGCTCAGATTGCAATGTGTTGGCAGTCTGTCAGTGTTCATAGATTAGATGGCAATTATAAGCAAACCTTCAGCAATCTGTCTGAGAGCGATTGGAGTTATTCCCATGACTGTTTGGAGACAAGTTGCCTCCAACCAGACAACCTGTGCAATCACCTTGTGATTGAAAGTGGTCGCCTATATGTTGAGGGTGTTGCACGAGTGACCTCTGGTTGACCAATTGATTGCCACAGCTAGTTACAATTAGTCACCAAATGCAAAACAATTCAATGCAATCACTGGGCAATCACCAATTTGTCCTAGTCACAATGAGGTTGCCATCCTAGTTTGATTCTAGTATGTATGTCTTATACTTATAGACTAAATTATTTCCCCTCAAGAGTGTGTTGTTTTCAGAGTATGACATATTGCATTCTTAATATACATCAATGATGTATCTGCGGGAAAAAATATAACTAGCCACAGACTGGCCAAAAATCTTCTGTCAGAAGATAGAAGGCTGGAAGAAAGTTTGTGTATCTGATATCACAGCATTGATATTCCCATTATTGCTGATGCATGTCACTTCTATTCACTTTGATTTTTAGTATTTTTGTGGCCAAAGACTGAACATTTTGAGCATTTAACTTGATTTATTACACTTCCTCAATGGGCTACATCTCTGTTTCAGAGTCAGGAAGCATGTAATTGGCTTAAGTGTCCTGGATGTTTTCTTAGAGACACTGGGGGGAAAAAGCCAGTCACGCATACTTTCACATGAAAAGACACCATGATACAGAGACAAAATGAAAGATAGATAATGACAGACATGAAAAGTAGCCAGTGGAATAGCAATTGTTATAATGAAGATTAGAAAATGTCTTGGTGGTGTTGAGCCATAATTGATGCTGCGTGTGAAGCACAGGGTTGATAACATGGAACAGCCCCAGCTGTGGACTTACTGATTAGCTACAGTTATGGTTTTCTCGTTGAAAATTATTATATAAAAATGTTTGAGAGAAAGCGTTTAACATAGTGAACTTCTATCCAGAAAATGCAGAAAATTAATAGGCGGGAGATATTTTATTATGCTACTTCTTTTGCAAAAGAATTATTGCCCCTGCCTGTGATGAGCTTTTTACAACTATTGTAAAAACCAGGCATATCTGCTTAACATTAAAACACAATATGAAGGCATATATCGTGTTTCATAAACTGAAAATATAGCCACTAAAAACTGGCACTGTCACTAACGATCCCCCTGCAGAAGTGACCTCAATGAACTCAGAGGTCTTAGCCAAGTGAAGCACATAAATGCAGTCTTAAGTGAGCAATTTGGCAATGTGTTAAGGGTCATTTAACAAAAACAAACACAAAAGCATATTTTGCAGCTAGCTTTAGACAGTTTGGTTCATGTGGACTGTTGTGACCACTGGGAGTTTTTCTTCAGTTCAAAGAGTTGCCAAGAAAATATTTTGCCAGTAAGGACTCTAAATGAACTAGATAAACCGGGACTTTGTTTCCTGGGATGTGGGTGTTGTCTTGTTTATGTTTGCCATGTCCCACGTCTTAGTTTAGGGTGTTATCATGCCAGCATATGCTGATTAGAAACGATCAAGAAGTACAGTTCTGCTGGGCTAATTTGAAATACATAATTTTTCCACGTGTTTAGTCATAAAATAAGGTAATAAAAAAAATTACAAGTAAAAAGTTAATCTTCTTTTGGCTGCTCCCCTTTAGGCCTCTTTCACACAGGCCTAGAGGCTGGTCAGCGACCATCTGGCTTATTCCCCAACCAGTTGCTGACTAGTTGAAGGTGGTCATAAAGAGGGTGCTGCAACAAAAACCTCCCTGTGATTGCTTTGGTCACCAGCAGATTGCTGCAGTCACCTGCAGTTTGCATGGAAGACACCAACTTGTCTGTAAACACTCACCATTTGCTCTCCGAGCTGTTGTAAAACTTGAAAAAGTGCGGCACAAACTGGAAATGGAGAATGTTCACTTTCAAAGTTAAAGTTGTGCCTTGAAGGGAACATATCATGCAAAATCCACTTTTTTAGCCTTTAATGACATATTTTGTGTACTTTGAGTGTCCAGGAGTGCAGAAAATTTAAATGTATTCTCTCTCTGTGCTGCGTAGATATTTTTATATTCTTTTTGGGTCATAATTTTCAGTCTGTTCAGTTTTCTCTGTTCCCAGTTACATTTTCTATTACGTCACAGTATTTGCTGTGGAACTGCTAAACAAGGTCATGGACTTCAGGCTAACCAATTTCGTGGATCCGCCATTGTTTTCTCGCAGCGATTTTGTAGTCCAAGTTCAGTTATGCCGAAGTTGCAAGTAGACAAGTCAAATGTTTGGTTGTTGGGTGTATTAACCCACACGATTCCTAACATCGCCCCCCGCATCAGAGCCTCTTCGAAGTGCCTGTTTTTCTGCTGGTAGATAATCGTATCGCTGCTATCAAACTACAAAAATGGCCGAACGGGGTGGCGTGAAATGCTCTGCGACCTGGAGGGGGCGGGGCACGAAATGTCTCATTCAAAAGGAGCTGCTCTAAGATGCGCCTCAGAACAGGGGCAAACGAGGGGTCTGTGGAGCTACAATAAAGAGGAATTCAGACCAAAGCATTGCTGTTCTACTTTATATAGACCACAAGTGAATTATTTACATATGAAAAGGAAGGATTTAAAAGCATATGTCCCCTTTAAAGGCTGCAGCCAGCATATCTTAAAAGGTGGAACTTTTAGTTTGAAGATGGAACATGGAACTTTTCACAGTTTCACTACTGATCATGTCTTCCATGCAAACTACTGCAAACTACAGGCACAGCTAACTGCACTACATCTAACTATACATCATAGCAGGTCTCACCCTGCCTGCACTCTGTTCTTCACCTCTTTTGTGCACTGTCCTTTGCTTTGGATGATTGATGCCAGGTATTTAAATTCCTCTACCTTCACTACTTCTATTCCTTGCATGTTCACCCTTCCTCTCATTCACACACTTGTACACGTAAAAAGTTAGAATAGCAGTTGTTAAAATTCATGCTGCAAAAGGCCTGAATACTTTTACCAGATGTTATAGAAAATCAGTTGCTGTAAAGATATTTCTTATACAGCAAAAACTCATAGTGACACTAGAGGAATGATGATCTAGGTGATGATCTAAACACATGCAGCTCATATACAATCCTGATGCCACTTTTACTTTAAATGGAACAGTCCATTTAGTGAAAAATGTTGTAAGCCAGAAATACCGTAGCAATTGTCATCAGTATGCACAGAGGAGGTCAGGATAGAGGTATAACAGTGTGTCCACATTGCTGCATTTCAGCCAGTTATGTTGAGGATCAAAATTGATGGAATTATGAACACAGAAAAGTACCACTAGAATTTGATCCACTATGCAATACCATCTGGAAAGTGTCTGATTGGCAACTGCCAATTATTCACACTGCCAAAAACACTGCCAATGCAGCAAAAGCATACCTTGATAGAAAAGCACATAACAGAACCCTATCAGTCATGGATTGGCCTCCACAGAGCCCGGACCTCAACATTTTTGAAGCAGTGTGGGATCATCTTGACAGAATGGAACAAAAGGCAGCAAAGATCCAGAGAAGAGCTTTGAATGTCCTTAAAGAAGCCTGGAGAACTATTCCTGAAGACTACGTAAAGAAATGACAAGAAAGCTGCCTCAGAGAGTTCAGGCTGTGCTGAAGAATAAAGGTGGTCACACCAAATATTGACTTTCAAGCTTGTTAGAATTGTACAAACTCTGTTTTTACCTTATATATTATATTTCCCTGTGTGTTTGCACACTTCAATAAATTGTTGTTCCTATTTCCCATTTTCCTAACAGAATATAAAGACAGACTTTTGCACAGTACTGTACATATAGACAGACCCACAGACCCACACATGCAGTACATCTGTTTTATTTTTTTCACACACTAATCAATCAATAATGATGCTTTCAAGAGGTTTTCCCATATGAGGTTAATCTTGCCAGAAATTCACTTAAGTTCTTATTGGCTTCACTGTGTGGATGATAGGACATTATATGTCTGATTTATATACTGGAGTCTGTCATTACCTCATCATTCAGAAGGTTAACAGCTGGAAAACAATACAAACTCAATAAGACAAACCCAGAAATTCTGAAAGATCATTAGATTTAATTTGCTTCTGATAGGCTAAATATCAAGTACTAATTTTTTATTTTTTTTTTTACTTTTTTCTTATCAACTTTGCTACTATTTTGTAAATTACATGAGTTCCAGTAGGAAATTTATCCCATATGCTAAATGTTCAGAGATAATGTACAATTAAACTTGTACAATTAAACTTGTGCTATACACAGAAAGAAAGAAAGAAAGAAAGACAGAAAGAAAGAAAGAAAGAAAGA
>JAVDPK010001304.1:308434-339103 GCA_034780415.1 Cichlasoma orientale | reverse complement strand
ACTTAGTGCTGAACTATTCAAAATTTACTGGAATATAATGCAGTCAGGCTGTCTACCATTCTGTTTTTCACATTTTCGATGACCTGTGTGTGTGTGTGTGTGTGTGTGTGTGTGTGTGTGTGTGTGTAGCTGGGACAAATAGAAGAAAAAAACACACTTGCCCCAGTCTGAAGCATTGTTATCATTGGCATTGTTTTTCTCTGCTGTCTTCAGGTTGGGAGACCCTCAGACTGGATGACAAATCATCAGATCAGTCTTCAGCCTACAAAGATTCTGGTGTCAGTTACAGTGCTGCCAGAGCTTTTGATGGGAATCTCAACACGTTCTCACACTTTGGAACTGAGCAACTCCTGGTGGACAGTTGACTTATTGGGTCTATATGAAATTTCCTGCATCACCATTAACAACCCGGATAGTCATAATATTGATCTGAGAGATGCTCGGATCCTCATCGGGAACTCATCTGAAGGAAATTTCACTGAGTAATACCTTCATCTTACTTTGAATCATTCTGTTCTCAGTCAGGCTCCAGCATGTCCAATATTTTTATTTTTGTTTCTAAAATGCTCTCACAGGGTGGCAGCTCACATTTTATACCCAGCTGTTCGACTGTCTCCACTGCTTACAGCGTGGTTAATCAAACAGAGCCGGAAACATCACTCTTTCTGTACATTTGTCCAACCTCTTTTCTTTTTCTCCAGGTGTGCAACAATTACAACCACTACAAGGAAAGAAAACAAAACATTCAACTGTGTAAATGGAACAAAATGGGGGCGCTATGTAACTGTGTACAGAAAAAGCCGGGGGTTTGTAATTCTGTGAGGTGACGATCCGAGGCACAAAAAGAGGTACAATGAAAGATTCTTACCCACCAAGTTAACTGGCCAGTCAGTAGAGTTAATATAAATGTTCACAGGAAGAATCATGTGCTTGAAACACTGTTTGGCTTTATGATTGTAAGTTGCGTGTTTTTGATGTGATTCTCCTTTCAGGTTTTAGGTTGATTAAAGAGAACAGGACATGGGAAGACGCCCTGTACCACTGCAGAGAGGAACACATGGATCTGGCTTCCATCCTTGATAGAGAGACCCAGAGCTGGGTTGAGTTGGAGGCCCAGAAGGCTGAAACTCCCCTTGTCTGGCTGGGCCTTCACTACAGCTGCACCCTGGACCTCTGGTTCTGGGTCGATGATCACGGTGTAGGTTTCAATCAGTGGACTCGAGACGTTCCAAGAAGACCAGAGTGTGACTTGAGTGGTGCCATGAGCACAAGTGGGAACCACTCCTGGGACATGAAATCTGTTCATGATGAATTTAATTTCATCTGTAAAGTGTAAGAAGATCCATGGATTGGTTTTGTGTATTCAGTTAGACGGGAGTCAGTACTGGCCTGTTGGGCTGCTGTAAACTTTCCTCTAATAAATCGTAGGTGATGGGTTCAGGCTCAGTGTAGTGATATGACAATTATGTGACACTAATAACATACTTTTGGTGTTTTATCTTTAATCTAATTCTGGTTTCCAAATATAAAATATTCACATTTTTTATTCTTCCGTTCAAAGTGAATTCTTGGCAGTTGAGTTGGTTTCCTGTAAACCTGCACCAAAAAAATAAAATAAAATAAAATCAGCACCACAGAAATGTTTGCCAGTTCATAATTTATATAGTTTTACTAGAATTGCACTTACTGAACATGTTCATTTCTGCACAGAAACAAATGTTGCTCATCCCTGTGTGGTCAACTCTTTAGCTGGGAGGACACTGTGGAGATTCACGTGTGTGTTTTGGAAGGAAAGATGAGATATGTTTAAAAGGATGAATGCAGTTTAGTTAATGGGCCACTTACATTTCTGTGCTCTCTTTAAGACTGAACAGATACGTGTACATTCTGAAAATGTTCCGGGCGCTAATCAAGATTTAAAAAAAAAAAAAAAAAAAATGAACCCGTCAGAAACCCCACTTTCAACCGGAGGTGTAGTGATATTTGTTTAAGCAGTAGAGCGCGTCGGTCGTGTGTTTGAGTTATTTGTTTCTAACGCTGTTTCACCACAGTGTCAGTACATTATTCAAATATAACTGAGCAACAGAGATCAAATGTCAGACTGAATTTAAGAACAGAAAGTCTGTCTGACCATCTTCATCAGTTCTTACATGCTGATTACAGCTCTCTCTCCTCCCTGGATGCGTCTTCTTTCATTTTAAATCTTTCCTAAGGGATAGCTGCCCGCTGGCTCTCTGATTTGGATGTCATTTCTCTCCCTCACTTATTCGCGGGTGAATTTTGCGCGGACAGTGAGACCGGTGTTCCGGCAGCTTCCAGTTCATGGCAGGCTTGAACCTTGGTGGTTCCTGGGTTCTTCCTGTACATCCTAGCTAATTTCCTCTCATCTGAGGATGACAGTTTGTGTCTTCTTCCAGAACTTGACAAAGTGGTGACTGTTGTAAGTTGTACTTACAGTACGTACAATTGTTTGAACTGATGAGTTAGCTTCTGCAATGGTCTTCCCAAAGCCTCAACCCTGCTGAAAATGGGACATTTAACCAAATATTAGTGGGGATGTTTGTACTTTAACCCTGTGTGGATTAGAGAAAATCCCAAATAAATTCAAACTCGTGCACCTTATTCTTGTTTTTTGAAGTGATTAAAGATGCATGCTGTATCATTCCACCCTGGAAAGAGAACAGTTCAAAGAAATCATTGGAAGACCCAAATTACCATGACATCATGATGAGTGGGTGTCCACTCATCATGACCACATAGGTTAAGATGCAATGATGAAGAAGGGTTTATAGTAAACGTTAATAAATGGGAATAATTATTTGAAAGCACTACAGAATGCCTCACAGCATTATATTACAGTATATGTTGAATCATTACTTAGTGCTGGATCGTTGTGTTTTTCTGTATTTAAACAAAGACATAATCTGATGACAAAAAGGTAAAAAAACAAAAAAAAAAACAACTGGTGCATAAAAATGACCAGAATGTAGGAAAGTAAGTCTTCAGCCCTCAAAATAAATCCTGTGTGAAGACCACCAGACCCCAGGCTTAACATAACCCCTCCCACCAACACTCTCAAATATTTGATTTTATTAAAGCACTTATTTTTAAAAGCACCATAATCATGTAAAAAAAAAAAAAAAAGTGCAACCCATTTACATTTTACAGCGTACATTATTTATACAGTTTATCTTCACATGGTGTTGAGGCTCCTACACCCAAATCACACATATTGCTTCATCCCTACAGCTCCCCAACTTGAAACATGTTCCTATGGCTATGCTTTTTTGGTGTTATAAAAACAGATATAAATAAGTAAATAATCCCCTTAAAAATACTGTCCCTTACATATTGAGAGCATAAACATATCTTGCCTTCTCCCTCTTGATCTAAGTACGCTCTTGCTGTGCCAGAGAATTATGTAAGAATTACTGTTTATTTTGTTTTTCATTTTTTGGCTTGTATAAAGTTGTTTCATAATACAGCAGTGAGCACAGAATACCCATAACTGAAAACGAAGGCATAAATCAAACTGGTGCGGTGTGGCTCAATTCACAGTAAAACTGAACGGTTATATTTGATCTTTTTTCATTCTTTATAGTAATCATTTCAAACACCACTGTGCAGAGACAGAAATCAAACGAGCCACAATCACCATGATGAAAAAGACACTCTGCAGCAGCTTTACTTCACACGAGAAAAAACCAGCGGTGTCCAGCTACATATCTTTATACACATGACCACAGCTCTATGAATGGAAACTGGAAATGAATATTTCCTCAAAGGTGTCCTCTTATAATAGAAAGACAAGACGTGTGACCTCACTCTGGGTTTTTCTGCAGCCACAGTGATGCTGATGTGATCCCCTCTCTGAATTTCTTCTTCTTTCACCTTCCTCGTAGCTGCCAACACGAAAATATACATTTCGGGTTTTCAGTGACATTTCAGCATGTGGGCCATCGTGAGGGGAAACAATTTCTGTTTTCAGCTGCTCATCCATTACCCGACAAGTTACTGAAACCCACCCCACCCCACCCCACCCCCAGCACCACCCTCACCCTCAGACTTACCAAACAGAGTCGATTTTAATACATTGTGCGCTATTTTTAGTCCAGACTTCATGTTTCATGCAGCATTATTTAAAGCAAAATGCTTCTCACACGTGCACGTCCTTTGATCCAAATTTATTGGGTTTTTATCCTCAAACAAGTATAAAATATAAATCTTTTCTAAATCAACCTATCAAGCCAGAGCCTCAATAACAGCTGGGATTTTAAATTAACATTGCACACGTTTCATGTCTCACAGCTGGTAGCTACAAGCTGAGGAGTGCAGGGACCACAGAGATGTTTTTTTTCAGCCTTCTACAGCAAAACTGGAGCACCACACACACACACACACGCACGCACACACACACACACACACACACCAGGCGTAATCAAAGTTCATCACACAAACTTTAAGTGAGTGGAAACGCTGGTTCCACAGACACAGAGTAACACTGATGTGAACTGTTTTGCTGAGATGTTTGGTCATGAACAGTACACAGATAACGTGTCTTTGCAAAAGCCTCAGTAAGTCCGTTTCAGTCAGAGAATCTTCTCTAGACAGCGTTTCAGTTCACGGTATATTATTTACAGCTATATTAGGTGGTACTGCAGTGTGTTCTTCCTGCATTATCTGTGTCTGTGGAGGACAACAGTAACTAATTACACCCAGTCACTATCATGAATCAGCAAAAAAAAACAGATGTGAAGGTATACACAGCATCGAAGCAGAAACAGGGAGAAAACGTTTGGGATTAAAAGCACACCGCGCCGATATGAAGGGAGAAATCTGATCAGACAACAGAAGATAAAAATTCAACAGTGAGATTTAAAAGGAAAAAAAAAACATTTCAGTTTTCATGGACAGTATTTTATAATTCTGACAAGGTGTGGGTTGTTTTTTTTTTTTAAACCAAGAAGCTGGCAGCTGTAGTGTGAAAACATCTGGATCTCTGATTTCTGTAAGAAACATTCAACTAACTACCTCTAAATACAGAAAATGAGTGAGGACTATAGCAGAAGTACAGCAGGTACAGATATGACATATGAGCGTAATAGGACCGCAGGCAAACTACTCAGATCACAACATTAGCTTTTAGCTCTACTGCACAAGGTTAACTGGGATACATGATGAGTGTTGGATATAAAATCACAACTCGGCGAAAAGACGCGGCACCTCAACACAACTGGGGAAAATGTTATGAGTGCCCTCTAGAGCCACGTGAGATACACAACTGTGTATTTATAGGCTGAAAAGGACTGAAAAGTGTGAATTTAGTGGGGCGAGTCGTTAACATATCATCATAACAATTCTTCGCTACATTTAATGCACAGTTAGGTTCGGTTATTTCTACTTTGCCTCTGTGTGCCACAAAGGTGGATTTGAAATCAAACAATGAAGGTGTGACTAAAGTGTAGACAGCTATAATTCAGTGAGTTTTGCACAGATTTTGCATCAAGTGTTCAGGAATTACACCCATTTCTACACACACTCCCACATTTTCAGAGGCTCAAAGTGTTGAATCTGTATTTTACAGCTTTTCGCTGTAATTTGAGAAACAAAGTTGAGGCAGTGAGATTAACTCAGGACCTGCAAACTTTGTGTTGCCAAGTGGGGTTTTTTTTTTCACCCACTGTTGCTTTAAGTCACTGAATATATTGTCCTTCTATGGCCTCTGGTCACCATGTTGCTGTAAATAGCTTCTTGTGTAGACGCCCCTTAAGAAAAAGAACTTCTTGCTCTTATGTAGGCGCATCACTGTCAAAGCCCACAATCAAAGGATGCCTTGGGTTGTCCACCAGAGGGCACTCTCAACTTCCCCCGCTTATAAACTTATATTATCCTAATAAGGACTTATGTATAACAAATGTTTGGGAAATCTGTTTATATTTTGTGTGCATAAAGGAAATAAAATGCTGGCTGACGTACTGCAATATCTGATTTTCAAATCGCCAATTACTGGTATCAGTCTTAAAAATCCTATCTCAGCAAAGCAAAAACTACCCGGGTTCATTCGAACATTAATTCAACTAAGTGCATGTCTTTTCTCTTGAGTTCTGATTCTACATTTCTGCAACCAAAGTACCAAAAAGCCACTTGTGCACACTGATTGAACTCTACAACTGATTCTAATAAAAAACACGATTCTATTGTACATATTGAGCCTGTCTTGTTAACAAGAAGTTCACTGTTGTCTGGATAGAGTTGCAATGACAGTGTTCATAGATAGAAACATATAAAAAACCATTCAAAACAGACTGACTATAATAATGAAAGAGCACACTGTAAAAGACTTTGGGCTGGATACCTGGGAGCAGCGTGAAGCCTAACCTGTGGCCTAAACCGAGTACTGACTGCCATTTTTTTTAAGCATTTGTAGACATTATCATGAGATAATAAATGCTTATAAAAGGGCACAAAATGGCTGCACTTGGGGTGTTAAAGTTAAAAAAAAATGTGCAAAATAGAGAAAGGTCATGGAAAGAAGCTAAGCTAGCAGTAGCTCAAACTCAGTACATGTTTCAGTGATTTGAAAAAGAAAACAGGTCCATGGCTGCACTCACGTTGCACCGTGTTGTTAAGCTACATTATCAGTTTACCCAGGATGAGGCTTCTACTGTGCCAAGTATACCAGCCCCAAATATGTACAAATGTTGTTTGTCTTGGTTATTGCATGCAGTATTACACAAAAGTATACCTTAAAAGTGTGAATCAAGACCAGGCACTCGTCACATGATGACCGAACAGATAAAAGGTTTCAGCTTCCCATCAGTTCATCATAAACTAGCTGGCTTAAAGCTCGAGATGTCGGAAGCCTAAAAGCAACATCTTCTAGTGTGACAAGAGCCTGGGGATCCGTTACAAACATCGTTAAAATTCGGAACTCCAAGGTGTCTCTTTAAGGACTTACAACTGAAGTTTCCACTGTTAGCTTCAGCGCAGCGAGGCATCTGATAGCGTCAGCAGAACGCTGAGCTCGGTCATGCATCATCATTAGTTTGAACAAGCCTTCTTTAAGATTTTCTGATTTCCGAAGTCGAGAGTTGGTGAAATTCTGTTCAAACGGGCGACGAGCCAGGTAGGCACAAAGGTTAACCTGCAAAGCTTCATCAGAGTCTCTCCCCTATCGGTGAAGATCAGCAGTCGGGACAGTTCGCAAAGAGTTCGCAAAGAGGGAAGAAAGCAGAAAGTGGAGGGTTATTTGGTAGACTTCCCACCACAGAGGGAAAGCTGTGCCATGTCTTCATCACAACAATTCCTCTGATGAGAGGAAAGCAACTTTTTCCACTGTCTTTTAGTTTTCCGAGACCTTTTCAGTCTTTTGAAGAAGTCCCTTTAGCCCCATCTGTCTGTGTGTCTGCTCACATTGCAGACAGTTTACTGAGACAGAGAGGCAATATGACATCGCTAACATTTACATCATGTAATAGTCACTCATTTGACAAAAGGAGGAGAGGGTTAAAAGGAAGCGGGTAGGGGCGTGTGGGAGCAAGAGGGAGATGTTGGAGACAGTTCCCTAGATTTAAAGCAATAACAGAATTACAAGAAATGCGTTTTCACACTGAGAAAAATGGGGCTCAAATTGTGCAATTTAGTCAAAGAAAGTGGTGGGTGATTGTTCTTTTTGAGCCATATAAACCTCCAAATATGAAACACATGTATTATTAGAAAAGTGATCAAACTGGTAATGTTCCAGGTTAGTACAAATAAAAAAAAGGCAAAATACTGGTTCAGTTTGTAGTCATACAAAACAGATTTGGTCTTCCATTTCATGGAATTAAATGAGATTAAGGTGCCTAATCAGTATTTAGTCCACTATGAACACAAGTGGACAAAGTGCATTTTTTTAAAGTCGACTTTAGGTGCTTCAGGTTCTTCTCTTTAGTGCAGAAAGGATTCAGATTGTTATTTGAAATACTGCCTAACAGTGTCTTTTAAAGTATGGATCAGGACCCAACATGATTCACAGGCCTCGTGTCAGTGATTCGCTGCTCACTGCAGTCTTGTTAGAATGAGAGTCTGCTTTAATTTGCATGTTTTTGGGGAAAATGCTTCAATCCATCAAAGGGTCGCCTTCAGTAAAACACTGCAGCAAAGTTTTTGCCTCTGTATCGTTATTTCAGTGGAAACAGAGGTCCACCTCACAGTGGCCCCTATTTAGTGCACAAATGGTGCCTCTGCAGCTCACTGCTCAAAAGACAACACATTCAACTTCGGACTTACTCTCTCATACGCGTAATCTACACAAACCGCCTTTTAAAAGGTCAGAACAGGTCACAGGATGTGTTTTATCAAAAGGTGAACGATGAATTTCAAAATATTTAAAGCAGTTTGTATTAAATGTATTTTGTGGCATCTTCTCCATCCGACTTGTAGATGTTATGTTAAAAATCTATAAGAGTAATGAAACAAATGAGCAAGTATATAAAGGGAAGACTTGAGTAGACATCCTGTGTTATTTAAAAGCCTGGCCTTGGCATTCGTTCAGCATTAAAGTAGTTTTTCTCATATTATTTCACACAGATCACATCATTCAATGCGTGTCAGCTCAAACGACCTGCTGATTCTCATGATCCGCTCTTCACAGGTGCTGAAGAAATGAGGCGAATTTAAACCCCCCACAATCATGTGCTGGTTTCACTGCGTGCACTGCTCAGCAGTGACATCTAGCTGCGATACATTTCCAAGCACCTTTTTTTTTTTAACTACAACTGCTCGGGAGGGAAACATTCATAGCATTAAAGATTGAAAGTTTGAATTCAGGCCCTTGCTCACAACAACATATCAAACACTCCCTCTAGAAGAAAAGTAGCATCATCGTGTGAATGGGTGCAGCTTACTAGCTGCATTTAAACAGGCAAGGAGTGCAAATTTAACAAGGAGCAAAATCTGTTATTTACAAAAATCGGTTTCCTAAAATTAAAAAAAAAAAAAAAGGAGAAAAAAAAAAAGGAATTAATGGATGCGTAGGGATGCAACAGATTTTTGGGTACCTATTTCATCGACGGTTGTCATCCTCAGCTCAGCTTGAAGATTGCATTTCACGCTATTCCTCTTGACAAAATACTGTGTAGGTGCTGCTTTAAAAGCGTAATCAAAGTTTCATGTGCCACTCTGTGGGGTTTGATTCTCGTCTTAACCTTAGTTACAGTGAGAGCGAGCTAAAGCTAATAGTCCATCTGTTAGTGTCACGTAGGCGTGACTCGGAAACAGTTTGAAAAGCAAATTGACGTGGAAAACTACGCATGCACATCCGTGGATGAAAACACTTGGTCTAGAGCTAACTGTCGTCCAGCGTTGACTCAAAAAGTATTTCTCTTGTAACATTCAGATACGTTTCATCCTGCTTCACTAGTCTTCAGAAACGGATAAAGATTTCTTGACGCTACGTGACGGCTCCCAAACCTCACTGTCATCTGTGTCGTCGCCATCGTCCTCCTCGTCTTCTTCATCGTCTTCTTCGTCTCCCAGCCTCGTGCCCGTCTGCTCGTCGGTGGCCGCGGACTCTCCCTGTGTCACCTCTTCATCCTCCCGTGCTCCCTCGTCTCCGTCTGCCCTCTGTGCACCCGGCTCCTGGAATGGATCTAACCCCATGTCCAAGCGCCGCTGGACCTCGGCGAACCACTCCCTCACCTTTCAACAAAGAGCGAAAGAGCAGGTCATGACCTCAGAAGGTTAGCTCTTGACTTTGAGGTGGCTGAAAAGACTTTCTAGACTACAACAACTTTATAGTGAGTAAACCAGCAAGTGTTAATGATGTGAAGATGCATTTGACCCTTAGAAAGTTTTTGGGACAATTCAGAGTATCTTTAACTGGTGGCACAGAGACACACACCCAGCCTCAGGGGGTCACAAGTTAGTGTACTCCCAGTGTCGGACCCAAGCCCGGATAAATGGGAGGTTTGCATCTAGAAAAGCATCTGGTATAAAAACTGTGCCAAATATCAAATCTGTGTCAAATAAGCGGATCCATTCAGTGTGGTGACCCCTTGGGAAATAAGGGAGCAGACAAAAGTACTTTTACTAATAATCTTTTGACTAAATATACATTATTGGGCTACATCTCATCATCTTTGAATTCAGGTGTTTTCAGTGCCACTGCCACAGGTGTATAAAATCAAGCAACTAGACATGCAGTCTGCCTTCATAAGCTTTTGTGAAAGAATCAGTTGTTCTACAGAGCCCACTGAATTGCAATAGGATGCCGCCAATGCAACAATTTCCTGAAATTTCTTTCGTCCTACATATTTCACAATCAGCTGTAAGTGGAATTACTGCAACGGTCAAGTGTTTAGGACTTTGAGCACAATTTAGGTGATGACCCATTAGGTGATCATTGTGCAAATTTCACTAAAATCTGACTGATACTCTAGAAGGAGTCACAATTCTTGTGAATTGTAGAAGGAAGGATGGACAGACGAATGCCTTGCCATTGCATAAACCCATCAGTCCGTTGACTAGATAAGCTAAAAAAAATAGGAAGGATTTTAGGGAAGAAGTATTGTGTAATTGCCCTGTGAATGCTAGACCTGACACAAAAAGATGCTTTAAGTGGTATTTTTTGTCATATATTTTTTTTCTGTATGAGACTTGCTATATGTATGTTATAACTGAGTAACAACCAGCATATGGAAACACACAGAATATCAGAAAAATGGCACATCAACCACAAGAGATCAATAACAAAACAAACTGACATGTAAACAGCATAAATTATAGGATCAGTTATTATTACTGTGGTTATTTTTTTCTCACCTAAGAGGGAGCATCAGTGGTCTCAGCTGAAGACTTACCTGCTCATAGCTCATATTGGTCTTGGTGACGAGCTCATCCAGATCTTGCTCATTGAGGAAGTGGTGCTTCAGGTAGTACTCCTTCAGAATCTCCTTCCCAGTCTTGAACTTCTTTGATGGGGTTGATCTGTCGACATCCGTGCTTGAGGAGGTGGACCTTCTCGGCTGCTTCCTGGTTCGGGACCGTCCCCACCCACGATTTCGACCACGTCTTTTTCGACTGCCGCTTCCCAGTTTACTGCCACCTCCGCTGTTTGGTCCTTCGATGTTGCCACTTTGGTACTGAAAGAACCATTTCAGGTTTCCGTTCTTCCAGGAGTACCGAGAGTCCCCAAACCAGCTGACAATGTAGGAGCGAGGAAGGTTGCTCTCTTCTGCCAGCTGATCATACTCCTCTGGTGTGGGCCACTGGGTCCGTACAAAGGCACTTTTCAGAATATGGAGCTGCTCTGGAGTCTTTTTACTTTTATCCTTTATGTCCTTCTTGTTGCTGCTGGGCAACTGCTTACTGCGATTCCCAGGAGGAGTTTGACTACCTTTTCGCGATGAAGAGGCAGGAGGCGAAGAAGAGGCCGGTCCTCCGGTTCCTCCCCCTTCTCCTGCTTTTGCTCCATCCGTCTCTACTTTTCCTCCTTCAGAAGAATCGGGGGACGAGGTGCTGACAGACGGCATTTTTCGTCTCTCAGTGAACCAGGCGTCAATCTCCCTCCGTGTCAGTTTAGTCTCTGTCCTCAAACGGCTCAGATCTTCATCTGACGGGGTGGCGCTCTTCTCAAAACTCTCCTCCAGCACCACCAGCTGCTCTGGCGTCTTCTCCTTAAACTTCTGCAAGGTAAAGTCTGGGAATGGGTTCCACGTTTTAGGCCGGGTCTCCTTCTCCTTCACAGGAGGTGTACGTGGAGGGTGCGGTGACGTAGGGGTCTCATCACTGGAATCGATAACAATGGTGGTGTTAGCAGTGCTGCTACAGCTGCCGCCGCCTCTGCCACCTCCATCATGAAACACAATGACATGGCTGTTCTTGGAGTTGCGCTGGTTGTACCTGGTGTCACTGAACCATTTTTTTATCTCTCCTTTTGTCAGGTTGGTGAGCTTCATCAGCCGGGCAATTTCAGCATCTGTGACAAAGTGGTTTTTCAGGTAGCTGGCTTTCAGCTCTGCCAGCTGCTCTTTGGATTTCTTAGGTCGCATGCTGAATGTGTCGGCACTGAGTGCTGAGTTCTCCTTAGAGAGAGAAAGACAAAGTTACATTTTAATCCAGTGTCTTTTCCACATAGTTCTAACTAAAAGAAACACCATGTGGTCATTTCGTGCGCTGATTACAGCCAAAAAATGCCAAACGTGCTTGTTGGCAACACTGAACTTTACATGTTTTCCACACCTGTGGTGAAAGGGAGGGGGGCTGGACAGTGGTGGCCCGCTTCAGCTCACTGTTTGTTGGGGTGGGCTGGCAGGAAACTCTGCTGGAGCTCTGGGACTGGCTAGGCAAACCTGCCACTGTGAGGGTGATGGGACTGGTAACTGGAAGGTTCCCCCCTGGGCCAACCTACGCAGGGTCAGAAAATAAAAAAATAAGGGGCAGAGATGTGATGTTTTGTTTAAAGAGACGACTTGTTTATAAAACAAATGTGTTTCGTAAGTGTTTAACTGCTGTAATGTTTTCATGTACTTGTGTTAGTGGCTTTTTTGGCAAGCTAACAACTCCTATCTCCTCTAATGTCTATCCAGGGAGCAAAAGCATCAGAGATCAGAACACTCAGCTCACTCAGAAAGATTTCATTCCTCACACACAAAAGTGAGAGTAATAATTCACTTATTTGTTCTGCATTCACTTGGTAAAAGCGGCTTGGTTCCAAAGATACGACGCATCATCAACATAGTGTGTAAAAGCATGAGAAAGGTTTGAGTGTCTATCAGTACTGTTGTTTCTAATTTAACATTATTGTAACTCAGCATATGATCAATGACACCTTTTATGGAAGTGATCTTTCAAACAGTTAAAGTGTACATGTGATCGTGTTCATGTGGTCATTGATATATCAATAGGAAAGCTAAGCACATGCTGTCTCAGATGGATTTAAAATGGATTAACTCTTTCCTTGCATTACATTACTAACCCATTCAGACTAATTCATTATATCTGAGACGAGGTGAAAAGCGGGAAAGTCCAAGCCAGGTTAAGGCTGAGTCAAATGTGTGTTCTTTCCTTACCTACCTGTGTGAACACGAGGCCAGGCTGGCCCACTATCTGGCAGGTCTGAAGGATGGACTGCAGACCGTTAGCAGCAGCTGACAGTTGGTGAGCAGGTATGACAGTGATGGTCTGAGGCACTGTGTGCACCGTGCCATTAAACTGCTTCCTCCTGGCCTCCTCCACTTCTTCTGGAGTCCAGCTGACACCGTGCTTTAGCCGCTGGGCTGAGAACCACACCTGGGCACAGATCAAATCTGACTGCAAAGTGTTGTTTTAAAATATACTTTAAGCCTTTGTAGGTGAAATTTTAGAATTCCAATTGAGGTAGCTCTTCACTTAACAAAGACATCATACAACTTTTATGAGCAGAGGTAATCTACTTCATGTACCTTGATCTGTTCCTCTGTGAACTGCGTCTGTGCTGCCAGGCTGCTGATCTCAGCCATGGAGGGGTAAGGGAATTTCTTGTATGTGGTGCCCAGCAGAGGGTTGGTGTCCATAGCAGCACTGTAGGAGGGGATGCTGCTGAGGGGAATCAGAAGCTGGGGCTGAGCTGCTGCTGTGCTCTGCTGGGCCTGGAAGGCAGAAAGCACCTGGAAAAAAAAGACAGAGAGGGATGGAAATGAGAAATGTCATTGATGCAGGAGAGATGGTGCCCAAGCACTATTTGGCAAGCTTGTGGCCAGCTTAAGTGTTCCTGAACAAGGCAATGAATATTTATCAGCTGAAGGGCTGCTAGAATGCTCTTGATATTTAACATTAGAGCTACCCTTTGTCCAAAAGCTTGCAGCAGGTTTTAGATCTACAGGCTGCTGCTGGGTCTCAGCACATGCATTAACTGTTTGAAGAAAGGGATAAACTTGGTATTATTACGCCTGTTTTGCTATAAAACACTTTACATTACACAGTCTCTCTCTACCTGCGCCAGACCAGGAGGCAGAACTGTGGGATTTAAAATGGATGACTTCCTCTGCTGTTCTGACTGCGGGCTGACCAGCAAGCCGCCTCCCCCGAGCTTCATGGAGTCGTGCATGAGCATCTCCACAGGCGTCATTGGCCCCAGAGGAGCTTCGATGGGCTCCTGCTCTCCGCCCAACTCTCCCTCGCCGCCTCCTCCAAAACCTTCTGTTGCCTCATCGGCTGATTTTAGGGACACGGCAATTCTCTTGGGTTCAGATTTGGTCTTCATCCTCATGATCGGGGTCTTGCTGAGAGAGATGGCAGCAACTGCTGCAGGGTCTGCTCCCCCCTCCTCAGGGGTGTCACACTGTTGTTCCTGGGTGGGCTGGTCGCTGCTCAGATCCTCAGGAGGATTTGCAGTGCTTCGTTTCAGTGAGGGGCCGATGACTTCTCTATTGTCTACAGTGGAAACACTGGGTTCATCTGCAGGAATAACAGTAACAATAATGCAGCTTTCAGGTTTGCAGTGCATTTGTGTATACTAAGTATATTTCTGGTTTGTCAGGTTGAGAATGGGCCCAAGAAAGAGTCTTACCTGAATCTGGTGGAACAGGGACAACAACTACAGCCTGCCCCAGCTCCTCTGCAGTCAGCCCCTCCTCTACTCCTTCCTTCACCTTTCCCTCCTCCTCCTCCCCAGCCTCCTCCTCCTTTGTCCTTTCTGTTTTCTCTTCCATCTCCTCCTGCTCAACCACATCAGAAGGCACCACCATGCAAGGTGTGGTGGATTTCCGGCGGCTCGACATTGTCAAACCAAACTGTTCACTTCCCCAGTAAAACTAGATCTGTGGCAGAACTGTCGAGACTCACATATCGCAGGCAAATGTGCTCACACTTTAGAGTCCTTCAATTATGTATTTCTGGTGGGGGGAAAAAACACACACACGCACATACACACAAAACAATTATTCAAATAATCTACCCACTGTTGCTTAAGTGTTAATGTTGTTATTATCAACTCGTTCATTTGTTAAGAAACTGTGTGTGGGACAGGAGGTCAGCTTACAGCTAGTATATTAAAATATAGTAAGAACCAGTTGTTGTGTATTTGTTACTGAATCACGTGTTTTAAAGAACCATCTAGAGAAGGGCATTACAAATAAGTCTAAGCTATTTAACCTGAGTAAATACAGGTTTAATTTTTTTTACAAAACATAATTGCGCTGAAGGTTTAAAATGCCAGCTGGTTCTTAAGAAATGGTCGGACATGTTTTGATTTGTTGTCTTATTTATGCCTCGTCTTCGGTTTCCTTAACAAATGACTTCAATCACTCAACTTGGACGGGCAATTTCTCGAGAAAGCCGCAACCCACAATCTGCCCATTCTGCACAACCACATTTTGAACAAGCGCAAATTCACCACACACAATAGACGAGTGTCTTGTTTTCAGAACGGGAGCTAAACGATTGTCTAAATGTGATGCATTTAGGAGAGCTCTATAAGCTGGAACTACAAAAACTGCACCAGTCTTGCATAATTACTGTATTCAGGATATGATTCAAAAAACCCACATATGACTTTTTTCTCATTTGTGTTCATCCACAAGACTTTTTCACTTAACTGACAGTAAAGCCATCATAGTCAGTTAACCTTTTGATACCGTTACCGATTTATCCTCCTTATCAGCGGATAATGAACAGTTTAGAGCATCACTGTGACAACGCTCTAACCGGCAATGTCTATTATTTTTTTAAGATTAAACAATTACCTGAAAAATCATTAATACTATTAGTTGCATCCTGTGCTGCAGGTGAAGTCCTCCCTTAGGCAACCTTTTTTTTTTTTTATCTTGCATGAAGTTATTTATCATGTGCATGCAAAACAGTTCACTATAATATATGCGAGAACTGTGATGGTGAGAACTAAGCAAATTAAGTAGTACACTGCACAGGCTATGAGCTATATAGACCTTCAGAAGATGATGTAACTCTATGAAATTGTGAGGTGAAACTAAAACTTCGTCAGCTGAGTTCTCTCTATTATAAGATGCCTGTCTACCTCCTAAAGTCATCATAGACGCTCGTGAATTTATACCAGAGACATTAAAAGAGATAAACACAGACACACGGCACTCAAGTCCATGGGTGAATTCTGCAACAGCAAACATGGTGGTATAACTTCAATGGGAAAGAAGACTGCTAAAATCTTATTTTAAGGCAAAATCAGCAAATGTTTTAAGCGATTTTTTAAATCAGATTTGACTGGTGATTCAATACATGTCGTTTACATGTACTGGTGACCACTGAAATCAAACTAAATACCTGCGCAAATAAGTGATGTCAGAGGCATTACGAGATGGCTGGCTAGTGGCGAGAGTTGCTTCTAAAAAGACTTTGATTATAGTAAAGTATCGCCTGTGCGCACATGTTATTATCGGGTTATTATTAGGCTATTACTTACAATCGTTACAGAGATAATACCTTAGGAACAGAAAATTTGCCATCGACATCCTTATATGCAGTCATGTTAAAAAATCTGAACATGCAAAAATTTGATCCTATGTGAAACACTAAGTCCAGATGAAGACGATACTCACATAAATGAGACAAAATTTTGATTGCTTGTGCCGATTGTGTAATTTAAAATAAATAAAGAGGTCAGACACATGGGGGAAAAAAAATAAACGCACACACACACACACACACATACATTGAACACACCTTAGCCATAAAAGTAGAGTCCGGGGTTTGAGATCAGGTGCCAATTAAGAGAACCTTCTTAGGGAGTGACAGGTAAGCCCTGTTTTATTTAAACTCTCACTCTGTTCTGTTGGCTGTTGAAGTGCATCCTGTCAGGGTGTAAAGAGCGCTTCAAGGCCCTCAGAAAAGGGGTTGTAGTTGAGGAGGTTGTAAGTCTGGCAAAGGTGTCTAAAAAGACCTCTAAATGATTTAAATTCCTTAGATCACATCAGGATATTCCAGTAATGATTAGTAAGGGATATCATAACCTAGTACAATATTTACATTTTGCTTAGGGCTCACATGGCCTGCTCACAACAAATATTTGAATTCAGTTTGTATTTGTCTTTGTCTTAACAGCTTGTGTATGCCAGGTTGTTCACTGTGACACAAGTGCTACAATTAGAGAGCAACCATTCCCCTCTAACACGCCACTGCACATGTTTTGGGCCAACTTTTCCTGACTTGTTGCTGGTAAAGTCAGCCTCACAGATTATTCAGGGGCAACAGCAGCGATGTGGGCAACATGCTGCGCTGCTCGGCCATCGTGAGATCATTTGCATCAACTGTTAGCAACTCAATAATGTGAAGGTGTGAGCTAGCTAATTCGTTATAATTATTAATGCCACGTTAAAGCTACAAGTTATTAAACAAATAAGGTCACTTCAGCTCTAAAGGCATCCAACGCGTATAAAAAATGGGCCAACTAGCCAGTGTTAGCCGGGCCAGTCATAATTATCGATCACGTCTGGCGGTAAACTTACTGGAACTACTGAAATGTGCACTGTGTTGCTACCAGGCTGTCGAGACAAGGCGAGGAGTGATTTCCTGGGTCTCAGCAGAGCAGCTCCCAGCTCCTCTCTGGTGCTGGTATCTGTCGGTGTCTCCGCTTTCCCCCCGGCTAGCCGCTCAGCCCCAAGCCCGGCCGGGACCGCGTTAACGTTATTTGGGCAAGCGGGTCTCCCAAACCCAGCCGAGGGAGGCAGACAGACAGACAGACCGGTCTATCGGCTACGGCTGTCGTTGGCAGATGCTGGAAACACCGGACATCTCCCTCTCCTCGTCGGAGCAGGTTACTTCACGCCAAAGGGGGGGAGGCTTCTTTTGTGAAAGTTAACCCACCAAACGCACCGGGGGTTACATTCATACCGTGGCCGTGCCGTTTGCTGACCCAATTCTCTGATATTTTTTTACGGCTGATTTTTTTAATGATCAAACGGCGTCGTCATTCAATGTAATACGTCCTGACGTCATTCCTCGGCGACTCTCTCGGTGCTCTAAAATTTTTTTGGAGCAAATTAGCAAAAAATGCCCCAGTTCGTACTGCTGCAGTGTACTCTGTGTGCGGTCATTTTAGCTGACATGGGCTTAGAGAGTAAGTGCGTTTCAAACAGCGTGTGCGCTGGGCCATAAACTCATCATTTCCCCGGCTCGGCTGTGTGCCAAAATGTCCTTACATGACCTGTCAGGGCACTATGTAGAAGCTACTTAAGGACAGCGCCGACAGTGCAGGCTCGCTTTCTGCAGACACGATGCTGTGTACAGCTGCTGTTCAGGCTTTTCTGGTGATTATTTTTCAGATGATTTTTAAAATAGGCCAAAATGTAAAGCGCCATTTGTGTAAGCTGCCGCGAAATATCCTTTTTATGCATTCAAAATTAAAGTTATAGCCAAAAAGAGAAGATAAACAAAAACCAAAACAATGTGCCAGAGTCTAGTATAACTAATAGAACATGACTGGATGAACACTTTAGGATGCACGTGAATAGCGTTTTGTGAATTCACCTCGCATTATGCAAAAAACAGTGTCTGGGCCATTTTAATGCCAACATCTTACAGTGGCTGTTAAAAGTATTACTTATGGTCAAAATGAGATAAGACTTCATTGACTGCAGTTCCTCAGCAGTCGAAGACAAGAAGCGATCCGAGTGCGCAAACCTCCACCAAGGCTGCTCACTCTCTGGGCAGTATTTACTTTTAAGAGAATAGTGCTGTATTTTATATATATTCACTTTGTTTACTTTGTTCTTTTTAAACGTACTTTAAGACGTTTTTAGTGCAGTAAAAATCAGATAAGGGCAGCATGACAGATGTTTACTTTGATTATACAAGCATTATGTAGGAGTAGGTACTGGATAATAGGCACTGATTTCTAAATAACGACATGAATAACTTAGATATTATACAACAGTGTATTTATAACTAATAGGCAGCGCATTCTCTTTCTCTTTAAAGGTGTAACACATTTTGTAACACAACTTGAAAGAGAGGCAGATGTGAAATGTAAAAGTGAGATCAGAGGTCAAATATTTGGATGCCAACTACAATGTGACATTTAGAATCCACACATACCAGTATCATTTCCTAAATGTTGCCAATACAAACAAAGGAAGCAGAATTTTATGCAGCGTTTTAAAGATAGACATTTTATGAAAGTTTGACCTTATTTGACCTTAAAGAGGTCAGAGGTCCAAAGTAATGTGATATTTAGAGTTCCCGTATATCATTTCTCTATATGCCTATACGCTGTCAATACAAACAATGGCAGTAAGAAACAAATCTGTTTTTAAATCTGCTCTATATAGCATTATTTTCACTTTGACAATCTATTTGATCAATCTATTGACCCTAAAGG
Source organism: Cichlasoma orientale (assembly GCA_034780415.1). NCBI lineage: Eukaryota > Metazoa > Chordata > Actinopteri > Cichliformes > Cichlidae > Cichlasoma > Cichlasoma orientale. Next base: position 319,794 of record JAVDPK010001304.1, on the reverse strand, counting down.
TCAGAGGTCAAATGTGACATATTTTAAATCTTAATAAGGTACTTTTTATATGTTGACAATGCACACCACACTTGTAAGAATCCTAGTTTCTAAGTTATAAGGCTTTCGTCAGTTTAAGACCAACAACTCATTAAGTTGACCTTGAAGACCTTGGCTATTGTAAGGCAGAGTTTAATGGACTGTAACATGACCCCACTGTGCACCCCTACAAAGTTTTATCAGAATTCATTCAAAACTGTTAAAGCTATTGTGTTTACAGACAGAATGGCACACACACACTACCAAAACCATAACCTCCTTGGTGGAGGTAATAACAGAACTTGTAAAACTTTCTAAACCCAATCAGCTTTCAAATAGTCAGCTGCAACTTGCAACAGAGTAACTACTTTTCACAACTTGTAGTAGTGAAATACAGGAAGTGATAGTAAACATGGTGCTTTCTAATACAGATGCTGCAGATTCTCTGTAGTGGAAAAATGAATCAGGGATTCTTGCAGATCAAGTCAGTTTGAAATGATCAGCTTGCGGGGGGAAGAAAAAAACTGGTACACAACAACAGTTAGAGGAAAACCATTTAATTAAATATAAACAAAAGCGGTGGTACAAAGTATTAGGTTGTTCAAGTATAGGTGTCTGTAGATTTCTATGAAAATAGACCCAATTTTATTTGATATTTACACAGCTGGAAGGATGGGAACAACTATTAAAAATGCTCTTGCTGTTCACGTGGAAATGTCAACAGAAGTCTTCAATTTCTTGCTCCATCTCCTAATAAAACAAAACATAGAACTACAGATTAGGAACATTAAAATACTTTGGGGGGGGGGGGGGTGTACATCTTTGAAAATAAAGTTCAAGGAATTTAAAATAATCACAAGATGGCGTGGCTTACCGAGAGCCATCGTTAAGGTTATCAGTTACGCCTCTGACAACTCAGAATATCTACAAGAGCAAAGTTTCCCCATGTTCTTGCAATGCTAACCTGTATTAGTGCAGTTTTGTTGTAGTCTCGTCTGTGTCTATAGATGCTCTGGCAGAGGAGAGCATACAGTTTCTCCAGCCTATAGACCTCGTAGCCTTCCGTTTTGGTTACGACCCGCTCCAACAGCACCTGAAAACATGCAGGAAAAAAAAAAGGAATGCAATTATATGCAAAAAACTGCCACTGTAGCTCACTGTAGAGGGAAAAAAAACACTGACACACACACACACACACACACACACACACCTTTAATTTGTCTTTGTCCACAACTAGAGGAGGAGTTTCCTTGTCCAGGATCTGCAGAGTTTTGTCCACATTGATCATCTGCTGCTGCAGAACAGCATTTTTTAGAGCCCGAGTCATTCTCCTCACGTTCCGCTCTGAGACACAAAACACACAAAATGTTTACATGCTCGTAACAGATGACAGCCTGCTGGTATTTTCACTCTGAGGCCCGAGGATTCTGATTTGCTGCCATTTCTAGAAGCAAATACTATTAATTTGCTTTTCCTGCTGCGCATGAGGTGCAATTTTTCCCCCTTTTAGCTACATGTTCAATTAAACATCTGTTGTTACATCAAACATAAGAAACCAGTCTTTGTGTGTTGCCATCCAACCTGTGCCTGTGTCCTCCTCTCCCCTGGCAGCTGCAGAGGCATCTGTGGTTGGAGTTTCAGTTGCTTCCACCTCCAGTGGCTCAGCAGGGATGTTCTGCTCTACCTGCTCTTCTGTAACTACCTCCATGTTTTCTTGCTGTCCCATACACTGACTCTGCTCAGTCTGAGTTTCTGACAGATTTAGAGTTAGTGTGTCTTCAGTGTGGGGGTGCTGGTTCTCTGCTTCAGTCTCAGTGCAGCTGTCCTTGTTAGTGTTCACTGACAGAGTTTCATGGTTCTCTTCTGTTTCCTGTCCTAACGGCTTATTTTCCTCCAACTGATGCGTGACAGTCTTGTCCACCTTTTTTTCTTCATTCTGCATCTGGTTTTGATTTTCCAGTTTTCCTTTTTCACATGAGGCAACGTCATCTTCAGGAGCTGCTTTCTTCTCCACTCTCTCCTCCTCCTCTTGACTGCTCGGCACATTTGCAGAAGGGCCTAAACTACCTATGGGAGTGGTTGCAGGTTCTGACTCTGCATCAGCTAGTGTCTGATCCTCCTCTGCTTCATCACCCTCAGCTCCTGCTTTTTCAACTTCATCCTCATCATCTCCATCTTCCTCCTCCTCCTCATCAGACCTCAGCTGTGCATCATCTTTGGCCACGTGAGGAGAGGACTTCTTTTTTGCCAAGTAGCCGTTGGACCATCGGCTTTTCCTACGTTTCTTCTTCTGGCCTGGAAGAAAATAAATATTAATTTGTTTGAATCCTTAAACTGAGTGACCAAAATTCTTTGCTTTTAATTTAAGTACAAGACCTTTACCTGCATTTCTGGGTGTTGTAACAGCAGAGGAACATGGATTAAGAGTAATTGGAACTGTGGGTCCATTCAGCTCCTTTTGTGAGTTACTGTCAGTGATCTTGGCCTCAGCAGGAGATTTGGGGTGTTTGGGAAGGACATAGTAGAAGGAGGGAGTAAATCGTGCTGTGGAGCATCCTGAGGCAGTCAAAACAAAATATGTACAATCCATTTTTACTTGTTTGAAATTTCTTGTATCACTTTAGAATTAAAACGCTTCAGAGAAGCCATCAGATTCTTTAAATAGCCATTAGTGACTCTATTTTTATTGGACCAGGACAAATGTCAATGATCGTGCGCACACACTGACCTCTTGCCATGCGTGACTCCTTGATCTCCTCACAAATCTTCTCAAAATCCTCATCCAGTTCATCTTTGATGATAGCATGGACAGTGTCCTTCAGTGCACATGCTCTGTGGCGTATCTGACGATCTGGAGGAAGTACATGTATATGTGAGCACTTATATTTTGCTCATTTCTTCTTTGTATCTGTGGTGTGTGTGTGTGTTGTTCATTGTGTACCTGAGGGATCCCTGTCTGGATTGTATTCAAGAGCATTCTGCCAGATGAGATCCACATCCTGAAGAAACTCTTTGACTGTTCTGTACTGATGGAGGTCTATCCTAGATAGAACCGTTGACAGGTCCATGGGTTTCTTAATTACTTCAGCATAATCTGGAACCTGAAACACAAGACAGATGTTGAGCAGAGGAAGGAGATCAAACCAAACAATCTGAATTTTAGAGGATAAAATCGGTTGATATTAGCACCACAATAATTGGCTTAATGGGTTGCACATTAAACCAAAGTATATGTCTGCTGCCCCCAGTGGCTGTATCTAAAAAACACACTTTAGCTACGCAAATCTTTAACTTTCACAGTAACTGCTCCACTCTGAAACCTTCTCTGCTATAGTAAGCCAGTGCTGACTAAGTAATTGTTGGACTACAATGTAATAATAATAGAACAGATTGTCTACCTCCTCTAAATCAACAGGCTTTGTAAAAGCCTTGAAGCGTTTATCTTGGGACAGACGGTTGGTGACATCACGCAAAAAGAGGCGAAGCTCCCTAAGGGTGTCTTCCTCCTGCTCCTCCAAGCGCTGAGTCTCCTCTTCTGTAAGCTGACGTGGAGGTGGTGGAAGGGCGACTGGAAGCACTTCCAATGCATGAATCACTGAGACAAAGTGAAGAGTTGACAGATTAATTTGCTTCTGTTTTGCAAGAAGGAAAATTTATATCTTGGAAGCATCCAATTTTAGCCTCCATCTGGGACAAGATGAACATTACCACACCGTGCCACCAAATAAACATATGTTCCACATTTAAACTACATGATTTCCACTATCAGCCCATTTTAGACATGAATTAGGAGATGTGTTGGTGCAATTGTCTAGGCTTACTAGCTTTCTTTTTTGATGCGGGGACCTTAGCAGCCTGGTTGAGGATTAGATCCTCAAAGAAGTCTCTTCTTTCCCTGCTGGTGGGAACCTGGACATGGAAAACCTCTCCGTACTCAAGCCGAAACAGCTCCTGTACCTGAGATGAGGAAGGTGAGAATGAGATTATTGCAGATGAATACAGCTCTAAATGTCAGAAAATCATTTTGCATTCAGTAAAATCAGATCATTTACAACCCCTCAAACATATCATTCCTTTTCTTTCCATACCTCATTACTGAGTTGGTAATAAGGGAGGTTGCAGGTAGCCAGCAGCAGGATGGGAGAGAAGGCCGGGATGGAGCTTAAGAGGCTCAGGAAGGTAGCTCTTAAAGCAGGGCCAACTGTTTCCCACCACTGTCCGATGTGAGGGATGTACAGGATGCTGGGGGAGGTCCGCTTGGCTTCAACAAAAATCTGCAGAACGTGTGATAGGAGCAGTAAATTATAGTGCAATTACAACATCTGGACTGAAATCTACAGATGGTCGTGAAGTAGTACTTGAACAGGACGTGTTACAGCCCTCAGTAATTTCCCTGCCTGTCTCTCATTGTGACTAATCCTTTCTGTGTATTTTTCTTACACTAAATGGTCTGGTTTTTTTATCCTTGCCAAGGATTGGAGCATTACTTTCTCCTGTCTCCTCCTCTGCTCTGCATTCCTGACCCTGAATGGACCAGTACCCCAGTCCCTGCTTCAATCATGCTGCGCCATCGACCACACTCACTGCTTAAAAGTGCAGCGACACAGGACGGCTTTTGATTGTGTGTGAGAAGTCTGCTGTCATGCATCACTGTAAAATAAGACCATCTTCTTTCATACATGTATTTGTCTGTAGTACTTATTTATCCCCACTGCCGTGGAAATAAGGAGGTGGGGCCCATGAACTACAGGTTTTTTGTGGCAGCCATTTTGGCCAGTGAAGTCCACTTAAAAGAACACACTGAATTTGACAAGGCTGCAGTGGCATAGAGTACCTCCAGACTACCTCAGATCAACCCCCCGCACACCCTGTTTAAATGCAAATGATCCAAACTGACTACGTCGTCACAATAATTTGAAAATACATATTTAAGGTATATTCAGTTTTATTTGTCCTTATAGTTCATGTACCTGAGCACACGTCTCTTCTGGTGCAGTTGCGCTGGCTCCAAACAGCACAGCCATGTCTAGTGTGTACACAGTGAATTTCTCCAGAGCGTGGAGAACAGCAGGAGCCAGGTGAGAGCTCTGACTTGAGCCTGGTCTGCCCTCTAGCAGCAGCCGAGGACGGTAGGATGTAGGCTGGCTCAACACGCTTCTATACAGAAGGGATGATATAGAGATGGAGATGGTAAGGTGATGAGAATATTTCAGTTCTTCAATAAGATCTGGGTCACAGGGTCTCCAGACAGCTCACAGAAAGACAGAAGCACCCTGCAATTTGATTTAAAATATATTTCAAACAGTAACACCTCATATTTGAGTTAACCTGTCCTACCTGTGGAGGTTTAGGAGGCCGTTAGCGGGTGTTTTGAGGTGGGAGTGGGAGGTCTGTCCGATGGGGCAGACCTCAGAGTCCTCTTCCTCACTAAACATCAGATCATCATCAGACACAACACAGGCTACATCTTGGATCACACAAACACAACAGATACAAATAATTACAACCTGAATTTAAAAAAACAAAACACTTTAGGTGTCACATCTCTATCGTTTCTCTTAGTACTTGATTACTTGAAGGAATGTATACAATGAACATAAAAAATAAAGGCAATAAACAGGTGACTGTAACAACAGAACAAGAAAAAAAGGCAAAGCAGGACTGCACCTTGTTCCCTCTTTCTCTTTAAGCCCGTCTCAGCGTGCGGAAACACTCTGCTGACAGTGAGGAGGACACTCTGCAGGGCGCCGTTCAGCAGCGGACGAATGGCAGGTATCAAAGCCTTGGCTGGTGACACTACCGCCCTAAAAAAAAAAAAAAGATCACAATAAACATCAAATATACTTAACAGCTATATACAGCAACCAGGCTTAAGGACTCTGAAGACAGCACTAAAACTGTACCTCTGGGCAGCAGGTACCATCTTGGACATGGCGGACATAAAATCTTTGTTGATGATGGAAATGGAGCTGACATCAAGCACAAGTTTCTGTGATGAGGAGTAGATCTGAGGGTAGCGACGGCGCAGCGCGCACAGGGCTGCCTCTGAACACACCGCCTTGATATCCGCTCCACAGTAACCTTAAAAACAAACAGCTAGTTAATGAGCACTGAGACGATCAGCAAACTTTAAATTCAGGATTGTTACCGTCCGGGGCTTATTCCTTATTAAAATACCTAACTTTTACTCACCTATACAGTATGGATGACTCAATAACTTAATAGAGCATGTATATGTATGTGAGATGACTTACCAACACACTTATCTGCCAGTTCCTCCAAAAAAGCATCCGAAGGTGGAGGAGTCCATTGTCTTGTATGGATCTTCAGAATGTCTTTTCTTGCCTGCCAAACAAAATAAGATCACAAACACTTCATGTTCAGAACGAGCATTTTTACTCCTGCTGCTCTTTTTCTACTCACAGTATTCAAAACTAAATTTACCCAATATTACTAATATTGTAAACATGCTTACTAAAAAGTACATTCTGGATTCTCCTTTGAACTAATAATAATAATAATAATAATCAGATTTCACAAGAATATGGTTACATCTTAGCATTTCTCACCTCTCTGTCAGGCAGGCCAAAGAGTAACTCTCTGTCGAAGCGTCCTGGTCTTCTCAGAGCTGGGTCAATGGAATCCAGTCTGTTTGTTGCTCCAATCACAACTACTTCTCCTCTACTATCTAATCCATCCATAAGAGCCAGGAGGGTCGACACAATGGAGCTACAGAGACAGAAAAGAATGGATTTTCTTAAAAAGTCTCAACAACACTGTCAAAAAGGACACGCAGTGACACAACGAGCCTTAATTATGATGTCTACCTGTAGTATTCACTCTATCAAGGTACCTAATTGAGTCTTTGTCAAACCAATAGGGACTGTATGATAGCTTTACATTGTGCTTTGTTCTCCTGATCCGATTAAGAGCGCTTATTAAAAATTTAGCTATTAGAACTGAAAGAAGCTACAACAATAAATTCCTAATTCCTAAAACCATTTCTATGATTTAAAAAGTATACAAGCACATGTTGTGTACTTTACAATGTTGTTAAATTTCAGCAACATATGCGCTGTAGAAAGCCTGACCTGTGGATCTGGTCCTGACGGCTGGACCTGACTGGAGCCAAACCATCAATCTCATCAAAGAAAATGATGGCGGGGCGCATCTGATATGCCTGGAAAGGATCCAGCGAGAACCTGTTCACACCTGATACTTGTAATGTACAGGCATCAAATTTTCATTTTTATATACAAGCAGATGAGTTCAGTTTACCTGGTCAAACAGCAGACGTAACTGTCTCTCAGATTCTCCAACCCACTTACTGAGGCAGTCAGCTCCTTTCCTCATGAAGAATGACACCTTTTTGTCCCCCTGACTGCACTCATTGGCTAAAGCTCTGGCTACAAGGGTTTTCCCGGTGCCCGGGGGACCGTAGAATAGGCAGCCCCTGAAAACAAGGGAAAACCAGAATGATGCCTGCAGCAGAGGCATGACTGACTGAGAGAAATACAGAACTCCTGAAGACAAAAAGGAGTGGCGTTAAACAACAGAAGAGTGAGAAAGCTCAATCTGCAGCAGAAAACATGCAGTCACTATTACACATGAAAGAGGCCAGAACAAAAACCGCACCATTCAGGAGAAATCTGTGTTTGAGAAAGTATCAAACTTTACTATTAACTGAGTGTAGTGTACTTTATATGGCCACGATATTTGGAAAAACAAAAATTGTTCAAACCACAGATTTAAAAAAATAATGCGCAACACTAACTTGTGACATTTTCACATGCGACTTTGTCCTGTTCACAAACACGGTTTACCTGGGTGGTTGTATCCTGAACCTCTCAAAGACCTCTGGGTAGAGCAGAGGGAACACCACCATCTCCTTTAGGGCTGAGATGTGTCTGCTCAAACCTCCGATGCTGTCGAACCGCACCTGATCATGTTCACGATAGGGTTACGTTAGTATTGTTCTCCCATTTCGCCTTAATGTGTTTTAGTGTAACATGTTTCATTAATAATCAGGGTAATTTCACGCTGATGTCAGGACCCTGTTCGGTCAGAGGCCTTTAGAAACATCTTTGCGTGTGTTAATCCACCCGCCCTCTGACGCAGCTTACCGTCCTGTCTATGTGCATGGGGTCCACATCCGCGAGGCTCGCTCCAGTCTTCATCCTGTCTTTGTGGATTCCGAGCAGGTCTTCTTTCACGAGGTTCATAGGTAGACATCTGCAGGAAATGTATACAAAAATTGTAAGTCTTACACTAGCATCCCATTATTATATAACAGGAAGATCATTTTCACTAATGATTCACAAAAACCAACCGAGACTTTTTCTTTAAGACAATTTTTGCAAGTTTTTTTTTTGTCTCATTTTACGTCACAAGAATTAAAATACAAACAAAAACACCTTCAGCCATGCAATGTGACACCTGCTCCTCTCACCTGTTGACCGACCGGCTCCTGCTCTTACTCCTCCGTCTCTGGAATTGCTCGTCGTCTGAGGAGGAGGATGTGGAGTCACTGCTGTGGATGGCATGTCTCCTCCTGTGAGATCAAAAGACGCAAACACAGCTTATTTTCAATGAACAAGATCTACCAGCGTGTAGACATGTCACTCTCTGCAACAAGATTACAGATCCACACACAAATTGTGACAAACAAAAAACAATACACCACCATCAATCATCATTCATTAGTAAAAGATCATACACACGGGGGAAAAAAGGCGTACAAGTGCAGCAACAACACAAGAGTGACTCATCCACCCGCTTTAAATGATACCATCACCTGACGACACCTGAGCAACACACAAGGAGAGCTTCACTAACAGAAAACTTAAAGGCCCGTGAGGACAAACCAAACACACAACATTCAAACGTGTTTAAAGTTGGGGGTGCTTCTGATGAGATGTGCAGAAATGGCAACAAGTGCACATAAAAAAGCTCTCAAATCTAATATAAACACTAAAATAAACTAAAATAGTAAGCTAGTGACATTTCCTATGTAATGATAAACAGGAGCACTTTAATACTAATTAAAGAATATACAAATCAAGTTTTTCCATTTTCTACCCTTTTCCACGTAACGTACAATTATTCACTAATGAACTAAAGAGTCGGATTTTTGACAACAGGCCAAAGAATGCATTGCGGTGCACAACGTTTGAATGAAGATTGGTTCATCATCTCAGAACCTGCCATAATGATATAAACTCAAATGTGCCATTTACCAGAGCTAACAAAAAGAGACTCTATTAAAGACAAACCACAAACTTACTGTAAACACTCACAAGAACAAGTAGTGAGGGTCTTACCTCTCAGAACAAGTCCTGATGGTGCGAGCGGAAAAAAAAGAGGAAGAAAAGAGGATGGATTTGACATGCAGCGATTATTCTAGCAGCTATCAGAGACAACGCTATGGCAGTTGGCGTCAAAGAATCTGTAAGAGTTTTAAATCAAGTTTTTGCCAAACGTTTGTGAGTAAGTGTGTGAGATGAGCGTGTAACAAGCATCACAGTGATGGTTTAAAAAGTTAATACGTAACCTGAGCGAGTAAGAAAAGTGGGCAGTGCACTAAAATGTGACATGCCTGTCTGATTTAGTCATAAATATTTGAATTAGGTACAAATTTAAGAACGACAACAAACAATGACGTGAGGCATTCATCAGATCAGCTGCTGTATATACAGGTTAATGTGTGGTGGCTGAGCTGCCGCACTCACCTGCTGGTTCTCCTCCTGTTGTAGGGGCTCCTGGGGGCTGTGGAGCTGAATCTGAATCTGTGCCTGGTAGATGAGGGGTGGTCCTTGAAGTACATGCTGCGCTTCCTGGTCTCTCTGGGTTCTGCAAAACAAACAAACAAACAAACAAAAAACTTCTTCAACAGCGCCCGATGCCAATACAAAAATAATCGGAGCAATTATTCTGGTTGAAGATGAAACTATCCACAGCTCTGAACAAAGAGAATACCGTTTGGCGGGGCCTGATAGCGGACCACCGTCTTTCGCTGTCTGAAGTCGTAGCGTTGTTGGTTTTCCTCTTCCTCATCTTCACCCTCCTCATCATCTTCTTCTTCCTCCTCCTCATCATCTTCTTCTTCCTCCTCCTCGTCGTCATCTTCTCCATCTTCCTCCTCCTCTTCATCATCGTTATCATCCTCATCCCCTCCTTTGAATTCAGCAAAAAAACAAACAAACATTAAAACACTGAATCTCACTGAATGGGACTGATGTTAAGGAAAAGTCCCTCTACATTAATCCTCCCCTGAAGAGATAAACCCAGACCAGCATGCTCTGCAGTTCTCCCCAGCTGCGTTCCTAACATTACTGAACTTTAACCATCTCACCTTGGTTCTCCTTCTCCGTTTCTTTAGTCTTCACATTGTTCTTCAGAGACCTTTTCATTCTGCCACTTGTGTACATGCTCAGCTGCTCAGAGGAAACAGATCAAACATTCAGCAACTTGACAATTTGAATCTGGTTACACACAATCAAACCACTGTCCATAAAAACAATGTCATTACAGAGCACAATATAAAGCTGTAAAGTTTCCTGTGTAGGTTGTCACCTCTTCTTTAGCGTCTCTGTCCCGGTCTCGGCTCCCCAGCCTGCGTCTCAGCTTCTGCATGTCGTCCATCTTTTGGAGAACAGCTTCAGCAGTGCTGAGGGACAAAGAAGAAGAAGAACAGGACATTTATATCTTATCTACTGACTCATCAGCAGGCTCTGTATGTAAATGTATTTATTAAACAGTACTTGAGGTGACTGATTTGCTGAGTGAATGCTGCTGAACTCACTTAGTGATGAGGCGGTCATACAGCACCGACTGGTTACGGGAATTCAGTTTGTATCTGGTGATTCGGGAGCTACGACGCACAGAGCGATGATCCTCGTCCTCTTCCTCCTCCACTTCTGGTCTTCGCAGGTTAAAGCGACTCCTCTTGGGAGTGGAAGACCCCTCCACTTCATCTGGAACATCAAAACATAAGCTCTTTTAAGTTAGATGCATAGAGCCTACTAAAAATAAATGTGTTATTCACAGTTCTGTGTTCTGTGGTACAGGGTACCTGCTTGCTGCTTACCACTGGATGCCTTTCCATCTCTTTGTAGCCGGGAAGATTTCCTGACAAATGATGAAGAAATAAAATTTCCTTGGGTTATATTACTGTTTCATGTACATTAAACATTGATGAGAATACACCGAGGATTCAATTATGCATACAACCGGAGAACTTGGATGGGAAACAAATAATAGATTGAAATTAGTAGGCCTGTCACGATAACAAATTTTGCTAATCGATTAATTGTCTCAGAAATTATTGCGATTAACGATAATAT
>JAVDPK010001304.1:273195-292669 GCA_034780415.1 Cichlasoma orientale | reverse complement strand
AAATAAAAATTGTCTACCTCATTTTAAGTTATCGTACGATTAATTGATTTATTGTTTATCGCGACAGGCCTACTGATAACTAAAGGAAAATGCTCCTTTCATTGTGTGTGTGTGTGTTACAGTGAGAAATTTGCTTTTCTTGACTTTACAATTTTTGCTGCATCGTGATGCATTACTCAGCACTATTTTGGATACATGCACCAAGTCCTGTGTCCCTGATAGCAGTAACTTACCCTCAAACCAGTGATGAGCAAAGGCCTCCTATTCTAGAAGCCGTGCTCTGACATAAGAACACTTTCAATGGAGATGTCACACATGGAGGAAACTCAATGAACAGAAAGGCTGGTGAAAACAAAAAGTCCCAGTTAACTTTATAAATATCTCCCACATCAGTCCTTCAACAACAGACTGAAATTACTTTTAAAAAAATGTAATAATAGAGTTGATGGAGTGTTATGGCATCCCTGAATTCCTATCTAAGGAATAAAAAAAAAAAATCATCCTCATCCAAGCTATATTAACTAACATTAATTCATGGCATTCAAAAATATGGAGGTTAGATTGATAAATTTTGGATTTTTTTTTATAAGGGGCTAAATGGTTAAACTTCATCTCCTTATATTTAATAAACCATGAGTTTTTGTATCCAATATGGATATCACCTGAATAACCCTAGAAATTGTTTTTGTCTTTCTTCAATCAAATGAAATAAATCCTTATTTGAGCTGCTGAGGTTAATTGTTATAAGTGATATTAGCGCATCATCAAAATGTGATCAAAGGTGGAGCTTTCAGATATTGAAATTCACCTTGTTAGATGACCTCTTGTGTTTTTGCATAACATCCCTATCAAGTCAAGATGATTACAGAGTGGAAAAAACAGGAGAATTTTCCATTCTGAAACCACATCCTCGCCACCTTCTTCAAGTCAAACCAAAACATCAGCTTATCGTTGCCTTTTCTCACTTTGTGTCCGACTGTATTTTCCCTCCCAATACGGCTTCCTCGGCTCTTTTGTGTTTTTGGACGGTGATCTGCAGCTGCCAGTACTTGAGGTACACCCACATGAGGCTTCCATTCTTCCTCTTGTCCATGTTAAGCAGGTCGGCACAATGCTTATCTCTCTTAAATATATCCTTCAGGTCAGACTCTAGATCCAGGTCTGGCCCGATGGGCTCTTTAACGACCTTAAGCAGCATGTTCTTCTCCATCTCCAGCCGCTGATCTCGAGGCTGGATGATGGAGCAGTAGGCGTTCTGCCGCTCCACAAGCAAACCTTCCAGCTCCTTCAGAGTGGCTGTGGCTTGCTTGTACCAGTTCTGCTCTTTTTCCAGGGCTTGATGCAGCAGAGCACCTGCAGCTCCCGACTTCACCAGCTTTTGCTTCTCTGCCTCCAAGGCCTCTCGCTCCTTGTTAGAAGATAGAATTTAGGGTTAGTGAGTAGAGGCTATGCATTGCAAAGGAAAATGGTGGAATGGGTGCACTGTTCAAAGTGAAAGCAAGACAACAAAAGATAAATGTGCAGCAGGTAAGAGAGAAGTGAGAGGAAAGAAAACAAACATGAAAAGGGAATGCAATAAGGACTGCTCAGTAGCTCTGCTATCCTTTATAGGCCCTTCAGCAGGTTTTTACCTGCTGTAACTGCTTCCTTTCTTCCATAAGCTGCTGGCTCTGTGAGACCAGGGCCTGCTTGTAGCCTTTGACCCTCTGTCTCTCTTTCTCCAGCTCCAGCTCCAGGGTAGCCGCTGCCCTGCGCCTCTCGGTAAGTGTCTCCCGGTAACGGGCCTCCATCTCGCTCTTTATTGTGGACACATCTTTGTCATACTGGTCTTTCACCTTCTGGATCTCCCTCTGAGATTCCCTGGTCCAGATCCAACCTGACAGGACAATGGGATACAGAAATGGGAAAGCTGTTAAGTGACACTGCCAGGATTTTCTGAAGAGTAGAGTGGCTGGATCAGCCTTGTGAACTGCTTTCCTCCCAAAGTTGAAGCTAATTAACATGGAAATGATGTCATCTAGAAAATAAAGATGATCTATCACACAAATCATACATACAAGAATAGATGCATCACTGTGGAAGGATTCAACCAGTTGTAGGTATTTATTCTGCCCTATACCTGTCCTCCTCTTGTTTGCAATAGATTTTATGATGATTCTGGTGGAGGCAGTGAGCCAAAATGTGTTGGTCTTGTAACAAAGTTGTTCTGTGTATTACAAGTATTGCAGGTGTTTTCCCTTTTTGAAGTAGGTGAAGTTGTGCCAGAAATCTCTACAGTGCTTAACCTGGATGGGGTATGCCCTGCTAGGGTCAAAATGTCTCTTTTCAGTGCAATTTTATTTTGCTGAACTGCTGGCTGATCTACTTTTTTCCCCTTCTGTGTTAACCACTACTTATTTGGCATACTAATGACAAAAGAGACTTTGCCAGTGAAGAGTTAAAGTTTATTGTGTTTGTAAGCATGGAGAGTCACTGATCTTTTTTTGGCTGCTTCCTTTGGGAGTTGCCACAGTGGATCACTTGCCTCCATCTCACCCTATCCCTAGGAGCCTCCTTTGTCACACCAACCCTCTACATGTCCTCCTTCACTACATCCATGAACCTCCTTGGTAGTCTTCCTCTTTTCCACCTGCCAGGCAGCTCCATCTTCAACATCCTTTGCCCAGTAAATCCACTATCCCTCCTCTGCACATGTCCAAACCATGTCAGCCTTGCCTCTCTAACTTTGTCTCCAAATTGCTCACCCTGAGCAGTCACTCTGATGAACTCATATGTAGTCGCTCCCAGCAAAAATCTTAGCATCTTCAAAAGTGCTCTGCCTCCTGTCTTTTTGTCTCTGTCTCCAAACCATCCATCACAGCAGATCTCTCTACCATTTTGTAAACCTTCCCTTTCACTCTTGCAGTTCTCCTCTGTTGTCTCATCCACAAACACACTTTCTGGTGCATCTCCTTATGTAACTTACGAAATGCAGCCAGTCCAAGCATAGGGACCAGCAGGGCGTAGTTCCACTGGTTGCCATCGCCTGCTCCCGCCCCCCTTCCTCTGGGGTCTGGTTGGATGTTCCATCTTGGGGGGTCATTCAAGTTGTTCATGGAGGCTGCTGTTATACACACAAAGACACATAAACAGAGGTCTGCCCAAAACATCTGCAATATTAGACTCCTTGCTTTTATTTGTGAGCTATAATAATTGTTAGCAGTGCTTTTTCTTTGACACTTCTACCATCTATTCTGCAGCAACTATCACATCATTCGTCACAGGTTGAATTAAAAACAATGAGTAAACGCCAATGTATCTGGATAGTGTGTGCAATTTGCGAAACTGTGTTAAAAATTAGCACTAGATGTAAAAGTGCATTAGCATTAACCAAAACACTGCAACAGGCACACAGGGCGAAAGCTGCGTGACGCGACGCGGAAGTTTGACAGCCCAGCTAACCACAAACAAGGCTAGCTCTGTGCTAACATGCTAGCTAATATTTAGCTCTGTGGCTTGTGCTTGCTACTGTATTTATTTATTAAAAACACACACACACAACGGAGGGACATAAGAGCTTTGCAATCCCAACGATGTGTCAGCATACGCTTATTAAATATATGGAGCTACGTCTCACCTTGGACGAAAAGTCTAGGTCAGTTATGCATTTGTTCCCGGACACGCAGATTATACGATTTTAGCGTTGTACCCGTCCATCTAGAACGACAGAGGGTGATTTATAGAAGTTCACTTATAAAAAAACTTCTTTAAGTGTTGCAGTAAAAGCCTGTGTATGTTTGTTCAGATGTGTTCAAGTTACTAATTTGTTAATTACCCTTGAAAGACCATTACTAAATGTTTTAAATAATAGCTATTATATGTAAAATAAACGAGCGCCCCCTCTTTTATCAGAGTGGTTTAGTCCAGTCCAGCAGGATATGTGTTCCTCCACAGCACTAAGGAACGATCTGACAGCATGGCGAGTGTCCGCGCAGCGTCCCATCTCATCTGCAAAAGGGTTTTATCTACTGCGAAAGCAGTGAGTAGTAAAAATGTGATTTTAAAACTTAATATGTGCTTTGTTTTATAAGTGTATATTGTGTTTTTCTTTTTCCTTTTCCTGAAAAGGCTTTCATAAACGCCGGGTTCTGCCTTGCGTAATCTGTTATGTAGCTGGTGCTGCTTCAATGTGACACTGTGAGAAAAACTATTTTGCAGGTCCAAAAAATTATTTATGTAGCTATTACCCTTCTGTTATATTCATATTACACATTGTTGCTGGCGTTGACTAAATTATCCACATATCCGGGACATTTTCCGGCACAGTTAAAGTCGTAAGTGCGCAGCTGTCCTTGTGTGGAAAATGGTCCCAAGTAGCCGCTACTGTTAGCCTCAACAGTAAAAGGATAAAGCGCAACTGTATGTTAACTTTAGACTGACCCAGTTGTCAAATTACACCAAAGATTATCAGAAATAACCGCCAAGAGCAAAGGTCGAAGTGTGAAATGGCCGTGCATATTAATGCCTTTGATTACGGATTGTTATGGAAACACAGCGACCCTCAGCGTGTGAATAAACATTGTGCTATAAGGTTATTAACAGACTAAGTTTTGTGTACGCTTTTTGCCGAGTCTGAGACACTCCAGGTGTCGTGTCTTATGCACACCCAATGCTTTCGGTTGGTATGCTGCTTGTATTTTAACACAGATCATTTTTCCAAAAGCAGGCGCCGCCTGACGCTGGTCAGGCTGTAACTTCCCTGTCACTTCTAATGCAGATGCTTATAGTTCTGTCATTTTACGTGGCCTACCACTTCGTGGCCGAGTTGCTGTCGTTCCCAGTCGCGTCCACTTTGTTATAATACCACTAACAGTTGACTGGAATATTTAGTAGTGAGGAAATTTTACGATTGGACTTGTTGCACAGGTAGCATCCTATCACGGTACCACGCTGGAATTCACTGAGCTCCTGAGAGCGACCTATTCTTTAACAAATGTTTGTAGCAGCAGTCTGCGTGCTTGGTTTTATACACCTGTGGCCATGGAAGTGATTGGAACACCTGAATTCAATGATGTGGATGAGTGAGTGAATCTTTTTGTCGATATAGTGTAAGATAGGTCTGTGCACCTATTTGTGACAGTTTGGTGCTGCTCAGATCATAACATTCATTACAACATAAACAATGATGCACTTTTTAAAAATTGCAGTAGAGGAATTCTAAAATGTATATATTTTGCTGATCAATGGTCTCAATGGCCTCATCTGTTATCTGTTGGGCAAGCAGACAGTTGATTAATCTGAGGGATGATGTATTATGTAATCATCATCTATGATTTCCATGATATTATCATTTCAGTGGCTGTAAAAGACCCTCCTCTCTCTCTGTGATGTTTAATGGGCTCACTCTTGTTTGTGGCTCCTTCATGTGACGGGTCTGTAGTCACATCAGTGGGAGTGGGGAGCTGCTAACGCTGCGCCGTGAAGAATAAAATGTCAGAGTTAGATAATGACAAATATGAATGCTCTTGTAATTATCACATTGTGACAAAGAACAATGATGATACATGGGCTCTGAGTACAGACACTTTAAATGTACTTTAGTGTAAATAACGCACGCTAAAGTGATTGTGGGACATTCAATCACTTAATGTAAACAGTGTATTCACAATGTGTGAATTGTTAATACTTCTCAATTTGGAAGGCAAGTTTTAGTACTCCTGATAAAAGAATTGAAGCATCTCATTGTTGTGTCTTTTAAAGTGATTATTTAGTGCCTCCTCCTGGCAGGTCATTTTCAGTGATCAATGGCTGGGGATATTATTCATTTCGATTCTGGGTTGTTCTGTATGTGCTGTTAGGAATGAACAATTAAAGCTTCATAATTTTTGTATGTCTATTAGCAGGGTGTGGTTTCTCAGTATGGTTTCTGCTTCTTTAGTTTGGATTCTCTTCTGATTTAAGATGTTTTTTCTTCTGCCAGGTCCCTGCTGCTGCAGTTCAGGGTTCCAGGAACTTTCACTTCTCCATCTATGGCAAGAAGAAAAATGCTAAAGTATCCGATGATGTGAGTCACAGTTAGCTTTTTTTCCCATGCGGAACAGTTTTTATATGGGGCTGGAATGAATGCAAACCAGGGCTCTACATAAGTAGAGTATGTACTCTCTCAAACTTGTCTGCAGTACATTGTCTCTTCTGCTGGTTGCAGATCTCCACTCAGTACCCAGTTGTGGATCATGAGTTTGATGCTGTGGTGGTAGGAGCTGGTGGAGCAGGACTGAGGGCAGCTTTTGGCCTGTCTGAGGCTGGCTTCAACACTGCCTGCGTCACCAAACTCTTCCCCACCAGGTCTCATACTGTTGCTGCACAGGTAAAATGGTGCTACAGTAAACTCATTACAAATGTTTTGCCAATCTTTGGGATCAAGTGAACACACATATGTTTGATATTACCCTGCTTCATAGGGTGGGATCAATGCGGCTCTTGGGAACATGGAGAATGATGACTGGAGGTGGCATTTCTATGACACCGTGAAAGGGTCTGATTGGCTCGGAGACCAGGATGCTATCCACTACATGACAGAGCAGGCTCCTGCAGCCGTAGTGGAGGTAAAATGTTTCTTAAAGACACACTTGCATGCATAACTAGTCATTATGTTAGGTTGCAAATACTTGGCCTTGAACACTAAAATATAAATGAGACAGTGTGAGCTGCTCAGTTAGGATATACATTAGGCAGTCATTCAAAAAATGTCATTGCATAAGAAAGGATGGGCGGGTTATTAATGGGTTTTTATAATTATACATTTATTTCTAATTCACACCACATGGCACCTAACTGAGGACTGGGTTAAAAAACAGCCACAGCAGGAGCTCATGATGTTCCTGTTTTTTCCCAGCTGGAGAACTTTGGCATGCCATTCAGCCGCACTGAGGATGGGAAGATCTACCAGAGGGCCTTCGGAGGTCAGAGTCTGAAGTATGGAAAGGGAGGCCAGGCACACCGCTGCTGCTGTGTGGCAGACAGAACGGGCCACTCGCTGCTGCATACGCTGTATGGAAGGGTGAGCTCACATACTTTCCACCTTCTTTCTGCAGCTCAGTCTTTGTGTTGCTGAGGAGCACCAGTTAACTGCCTTTATGCGTCTGTCTGTTCAGTCGCTTCGTTATGACACCAGTTACTTTGTGGAGTACTTTGCCCTGGACCTGCTGATGGAAAATGGAGAGTGTAAAGGAGTGATCGCGCTTTGTATGGAGGACGGGTCTATCCATCGCTTCAGAGCCCAGAACACCGTTATTGCTACTGGGTAGGAGACGCGTTCAGTTACACACAAACATTTCTTCAACTGTTATTGGATCTGCAGCCTTAGAAATGATTTCTGTCTTTCCTTCCAGGGGTTATGGAAGAACCTATTTCAGCTGCACATCTGCTCACACAAGCACAGGAGATGGAACTGCAATGGTGACCAGAGCTGGGCTGCCCTGCCAGGATCTGGAGTTTGTACAGTTCCATCCCACTGGTGAGAAAAGGCACTTATTTAACTTATTAAACAGTGGTTCTAAAAATTTTACTGAAGCATTAATGAGCTGACAGTTTTATTTTGAAAGCTCCACAGGAACTATACAAATTCTTGAAATATATGTTTGGAACACTTACAGTAATGTTAGCTAGTATAGATACTAGCTAACAATAACAGTTCAAGGTCCAATATTTTATTGTTTCGTCTGTAAAGGTGTGATAAGACAGTGCAAGCTGTGTTTCATTATAAGCCTGTTCTTCTGTCAGCTTGTTAATCCCTTCCCGTATTTCTGTGTTTTACAGATACATAAAAGAAACAGAGAAATGTAAACACCAGTTATCAGTAGTTTTCTCTATCTTCTGCTCGTGTGTTGCTTTACTCTTTCACATTTATACATCTGCAGTTATGGATTGCTAAAGTCAGGCTGAGCAATGATTCCAGTCATACACAGTAGAGCCCGATCGATAGGGCAAGGCCAAAGTTATCGTATCTGCATTTATAATGGACAATAAGAAAAATTTTAAGAGATGAGTGATTTTTACATAGTTTTCCACTAGAGGGCTCTGTGCAACTTCCCTGTTGACAGTGTCTTTGGAACGCCACAACCAACCAACTGATCCGAGTGCAGCCGGGCAGAGCGTAAACGAGCAATCCACAAGATTATTTTTAAACTGCACTGTCATTTTATCTCAGTAAGGACTCAGAAATAACTTTGCATAACAAATTTTAGGGAAACCTGTTTATGTTTTGTGTGTCTGAAAGAAAAACTATCATCTGATATTTTGGATTTTTAAATCACCAACTATCGGTCGAGCTCTAATACATGTTCTCTACATTTAAATCTGAAGACTAATCTCTCTTCCCTAAAGACAGCCGGTCAACTTTATCTTTGTTTTTGCTGGATGTTTGATATCGTCAGTGGATGAAGTGATGCAGTTTTGTGGCCTGTGGAGTGAATTAAGTCTGAGGCATAGATGCTGCAGCTCTGTTAATGCTTGCTGTGTAAATGCAGCACGCATTGCCATGTTTAATACATACCCGTGTTGGGTATATACTAGAAAACTGTCCTGCCTTTCTGGAGTGAAATTCCAGTCAAATAACAAAGTAAATATACTTAACGCTACTCAGTCCATAAAGCTCAATATCATTGTTTTCATTGATATTATATTGTGCCATGGCAATAAAACTTTGAGGCTTTTATGTTTGCAGTGTTGACTTTGTGTTTCACTGCTTGGATCTTTTGATAGTTTATAACTGCTGCTGTACTGTTGTTGTTCTTGGTAAATATTTTTGATGTAATGGCCTTTTTCATGCTCTTCGTAACATGACCTTTTAAGGAGGCCAACATTTCTCTTAACGTTCGAATGCTTGCAGGGATCTACGGAGCTGGCTGCCTGATTACAGAGGGCTGTCGTGGTGAGGGAGGAATCCTGATCAACAGCGAGGGAGAGCGCTTCATGGAGCGCTACGCACCCAACGCCAAAGACCTGGCTTCCAGAGACGTGGTGTCCCGCTCCATGACCATAGAGATCAGAGAGGGCAGGTGTGCTAAAGCACCTCTTTGTATGATGTAACTGTCAAGGTTTCAAACGGCTTCTGTTGCTTACTGTCCATCTTTGTTTCTTCAGGGGTGTCGGGCCAGAGAAGGACCATGTGTACCTGCAGCTTCACCACCTGCCCCCTCAGCAGCTGGCCGCAAGGCTGCCTGGTATCTCAGAAACGGCCATGATCTTCGCTGGGGTCGACGTCACCAAAGAGCCCATCCCTGTCCTGCCCACCGTTCACTACAACATGGGTGGAGTACCCACAAACTACAAGGGACAGGTATGTAATCTGCACACTTTCCTCCTTCATTCACTAAGACTGTCCTTGCAAGCAAAGTGGATGCACTCAGGATTTAAAATTTCTGGCCATCAGGCGATCACTCACATCAACGGCGAGGACAAGGTGGTTCCAGGACTGTATGCCTGTGGCGAGGCGGCTTGTGCCAGTGTACACGGAGCTAACAGGCTCGGTGCCAACTCCCTGTTGGACCTGGTGGTGTTTGGAAGAGCCTGTGCCCTCACCATTGCTGAGCAGCACAAACCCGGTGAGAACCTCTGAAAAACTGTTACTGTAATAAGTTTAATAGGCAGTCTTAACAAAGCAAAACATTTATTCCTAAAAACAACCGATTAGCACAGACTTAACATGCAATGCCACATTTCTGATCCACATTCACAGCCAGAAAAAAATCCGGTTGTGACATCTGAGAAATGTCTTCTGTTTTGATCTTAAACACAACACTACAACATTATTATGATGTACTGACAGGATTTCATCTTCCATCAGTATTTCTGTGCTTTCCTCTTCATGCTTCGCTGTTGAGAGTGCTGTTTGTCATCTTTTCCTGTCCAGGTGAGAAACTGTCCCCTCTGAAGCCCAGTGCAGGAGAGGAGTCTGTGGCCAACCTGGATAAGCTGAGGTTTGCCAACGGAAGTCAGAGGACCTCTGAGATCAGGCTCAACATGCAGAAGGTACACATGCTAACACACACTGATAATTATATCTGTGCTGAACTAACATTTCTCTGAGCTCCTTAACTAACACAAACCAAACTGCAGCTGTTGCAGCGCCTCCGCAGCCTTATTTGTAGGTCTTTTCTAAATGAATGGGAAGAGGTTCCTAATTTTAAATTTCAATAATCTCCTCTGTAAAAACTTTGTATATAATCACCACCACGTCTGATACAAATGGGTTCAAATCTGGAAAGATCTGCTTCAAAATAAGGTTTAAAAGCTTTTCTCCTCGCAAGAAGTGTTTCTATAGTTTTGTAGTTTTCATTCTTCATTTTTTCTTAAATTTAGTTTGGATATTTTCTTTTGAATTTTAGTTTCTTTTGTTTCAGTTTCCAGGGTGGCTTTGCTTGTTTCAGTTCAGTTTTTATTAGTTTCGGTCTTGGTCAGTATGGGCAGGATTTGTTAGCAGCAGATTTAAGTGTTTGAGTCCCAATAAACTCGTGCTCCAAAGTCTCCTCTTTCCTGCTGTGTTGAAAGGTTTGGACCAAACTAAGAACTCTTCCTCTGCATTGTTGTTTCATTTTATTTTAGGTTGTATTTAGCTCCACTGTTGACGACAGACGACAGTCGGCGAGCCGTCCGTCATCCGTCTGTCGTCCTTCAGTTTTTCTCTAAATTCGCTGCTCGTCAGTCATTTATATTTGAAATGCTTACCTACATGATCAGCATCGACTGGGACGAGTAGATATCTGGATATGCCTTCCACCACCACACAGCTGAAGCAGTTGTGAGCCTCAGCTGTGCAGCAGTATGACTGGCTCCTATGTTGTCCCGTAGATTTCTATGTAGGGTTTCATTCAGAATAACGTGTTTCTCTGCTTCTGCTTTCAGACCATGCAGAGTCATGCTGCGGTGTTCCGTACCGGCTCGGTTCTGAAGGAGGGATGCGATAAGATGGACGCCATTTACCAGACCCTGGAGGACATCAAGACCTTTGACAGAGGTACTGCACCACTCTGCTCCTCTTTTCTTTGTGTGTCTTTGTGCAAAACGTTGCTGGAGTATTAACCTGAAATGGAGTAAAATGTACACATGTAGACCAAAGTTATGTCCTGTTTTCCCCTCACATTTATTTCCTCCTCTCTCCTTCAGGCATTGTGTGGAATACAGACTTGGTGGAGTCGTTGGAGCTGCAGAATCTGATGCTGAACGCCGTCCAGACCATCCACTCTGCTGAGCAGAGAAAGGAGAGCAGGGGAGCCCATGCCAGAGAGGACTTCAAGGTCTGTGTTATCATGTTTTGTCCATGTGCTCAAGGACCTTAATTTCAGCCTCCTTCTGCTCTTTGACAACATTTCTCTGAACTGTGTTCCAGGAACGTGTGGATGAGTACGACTACTCTAAGCCTCAGCAGGGTCAGGAGAAGAAGCCGTTTGATCAGCACTGGAGGAAGCACACGCTGTCCTACGTCGATCAAAAGACTGGAAAGGTATAGTCCCCCTCAGTGTGTGTGTGTGTGTGTGTGTGTGTGGGGGGGGGGATCTAGTGGGGCTTACAGTGGTATTTAAAGTTTTAGAAGCCATTATCAGTTTTGAATGTCAGTGTCATCAGTGACGTCTCATACACTTTTGCTTCTGACCAATCACAGGTGACCTTGAAGTACCGCCCTGTTATCGACAGCTCTCTCGATGAGCAGGACTGCGCCCACGTTCCACCCGCCATCCGCTCTTACTAAGACCATCTCCTCCGCCTCTATTCCGACCCTTCACCCTCACATCCACCTTACTCAATTACAGAATGCTCATTTAACTAATGTTTAAGAAGGTAAACTTTCTGTACTAGAGATGACATTCTGAGACAAAGTTTGCCTTTTATTGCACATTTGGATTAATTTAAAGCTGTTCAGTAAAATACTGTTCATAGCATTTTGTGTAACTTCCTGTCTCTCCATTTTCTGGCTTGTTTTGCCTTGATTTCAGTCGGTTTGCAGAAACTAGTTTTCCACAAGGTTCTTTTGGCCTCTCATTGTGTGCGTGCGTGTGTGTGTGTGTGAAGAATTTTCAGCGTCCAGCTGTTGAACATCAGGGGGACAAAAGTTGACAGTTTTGTAGCAACACAAGCTTGGCTTTTTGTGATGACATCATACTCTCATTTCCTGATCTTGCATTGCAGTAAGAGCTTCTTATAACCGCTCTCCTGAGTGAAGAGATGGAGGAAGTGACTGTAATTTGAAATACACACTTTGCTGAGCAGGAAAGTTTGCAAACTATGTAAATATTGCATAAATGTACAATAAATATGGTGAGTTGTACTGTATGTACTAGTTAAAGTGCAAGTTTGTCTCATCATGCTGCCTGTGGCCTTCGTTCCTGCATAACATACATTACACTTCTTGTGTGGTCTACACTTGGCTCTTGTTCAGTAGATAATCAGCTAACGGGCTTAATCGAGCTCAGGCTTTCCACAGTATCTCGCTATTAGTGTTAACTAAATCAAGCAGCATAAAGCTTAAATATCTTGAGTCACATTACAGCATCTCTGCTGGTGGAATTAAATTTCTTTTTCAGTTTCGGTGTTGATGTTGCTTTTTCTGAAGACAGGATCGATTTCAGTAAAAGTCTAAAGTGACTGCATTTTTAGGCTGCTGCTCATCCAAGAGCAGTGGTTTGAGGGGCCTCTAATAAAAATACTCAAAGCTGTGTTGTGTAGCTACATTTTGTTCAATTCCATAAATGACTTAAACATCACAGGTGAAGGATGTGCTCGGTGTTGAAATACTGATGCTTCTTGTACTGAATCAAGGGTGACTTCGCCATTTGTACTTGTTTTCATATGTTCAATAAAGTGTAGGCTATGCATAGAAACAAAAGCTTTTGTTTCTGGGATTTTTTTTTTTGTTTAATGGTAAGAGGATGGACAAAATCACACAAATCTGCGCAATGTGCGTGCAAGAGTCCCACAGTAAATCCTGAAACGTAGGAACAGGTTGTTTTTATCCACTGGGGGGCAACAGCAGCACACCGCGTTCCACAAGTCATCGAGGAACAGCCGCTGTGTGTTTGCTCTGTGGCCGCTCCTCCATGTCATCGTACGTGAGGAACAGCAGAATAATGAGTGGCTTTATTCTGTAACCGCCCGCTGCAGTTCCTTTATCTAAGTGAAAACATTGCAGGGGAAGTTATCACTGAACAAACAGTGGGGTAAGCTTAGCCTTTTTCACATTCCTGCCACCTCCAAAAACCAAACTCAAAGAGGCCTGAACTAAAAAGAGATGGTGTCAGGTATCACGCTCCCTGTTGGCACAAATGAAAGTGTTTGTTAGGGGAAAATAAAGGAAAATGGTTGTTAACGTTTATGTTCTGTTATGATGCGTGATCAGCAAATGATTTCATTACACCAGCACAGAATTACATTATTTACTTATTAACCTGTTTACATGTTACAAATTGTTGTGACTTTTATCATAAACTTCAGCCCACTTGGACGTTATGGGTTACAGTGTTAACACAGTGTTTTTTTTTCTCCTTTAATTTCAATTCTGCTGTTTACTGTTGTTCCGGCATCTCTTACTGGAACTGTAAGAAGGTTCTGTTTAGAACCACACTGTGATTCTTGCACAGAGCTCTCAGAGCACATCCACAACACAAGACTGGTGCAGCAGTTGTGACAATTATTGCAGAAAATGAGGGGAAAGCACGGCAACAGGTTTTAATAGAAGAAAAAAAAGAGCAAAAGAGATTATGCCACATTTTTTTCGACTAAATCTCTCCAATGCTTCTAAAAACAAAACATTAAAAACACACTATAAGCTCTTATCCTGTGTACGAAATCACATTACATGTCAGGTCTTGCAAAGAAACACAAATCCCACAGGAAACAGAACAGGGGGTATATCAGAAAAGCAGGTTCCGAAATTGCAAATGAATAAAAGAGTTTAACAAAAGAAGGAAGATGAACACATGTGATGAAAGCTGGATTAGAAAGGAGAAAGTGTGGGTGGAGCCACACTGTAAGTGCCTTGTACATCACTTCGTGCTCCCTAATATAAAGCAACACGCTCACCGACATCTTGAAGTCATTACCAACATCTGGAATTTTTCACTTCCTGATGGGAGAAAGATAGTCTGTGTTCACCAAAATCCCCGAAGCAGTTAAAGAGTCGACAAACTCGAACGAACAAAATTAGAAAACCTTATTTAAAACAGACGTCTTTTGAAGATGAGTAAGTTACCTGGAAACAAACAATGGGAAACATCCCTGCTAATGAACCTGCAGATCACGGTCTTCCTCAGAATAATAATAGCGGGGGATCAAATTATCTTCAGACGCGTCAGACAGCACAAATGTTTTTCTCTTGATATACTTTAACTTTATTTATAAAGAAATTTGGTATACAGTCAAAAGCTTTGGGTACAAAGAACACACAGTAACAAAACACCAGTGATGCATACACAAGTTTGATTACAGGTTGAGTCAGAGCCAACCGGAGCTGCAGCTCGCCATAATGCCTCCACTCTTTCTACACTGCTGCTGATTTCACGAGAAGCTTCGCACTCCTCTTAAACTGGAATAAACAAAAAAACAAAAAAACAAAAATAGGACTTTTGACAACATCCCTTTTTAGTGTTGAGACACATCAACAGACTCGTCTTCTGCTGCTTTTTAAGCACGAGCTTCACAAAACCAAATCTCTACGTCGGGAAACCTTTTAGTCTGCATAATTACAGGTTTGACAGAGGAGGCGAAATGATGTCGCTGTCACCATTTCTTTTTTAATACTTTTAGAAAAATAACAAAACTCAAAAGTCAAACTTTAACGTGCTAAAATACAGGTTTTCATTCGAGCGTAAGCACTTTATATAGCCCGAATTTGCTCCTGTGATGAAGGAACACTAAACTGAACTCTTAAGGCATCAAACTTGAGGAACGTCTGTGTGAAAAAAAACATGATTATAGATGTGCGATTACATACAAAAGCAAATCACAAGCACAATAACTGCTGATAAAATAGGAATCTTTAGCAATAGATGTTACTCTACACTGCTGAAGAGTAATGGTTACATTGGACTGGATGGATTCTGCATTATAAAAGCAATAAATTGCCCATTTCAAAGCTCTTTCAGCCAATCAGCAGCATGTAAAACCTCATCCAGGTGGCTAGTAATATTCCTGATATGATCGCATAACCTGATTCTGAATAAGCATGGGGACAGGGAATACAGAAAATATAGTAAATCATTACTTCATTAATGTAGATGTCATAACTGCTACATAAACAATTGAGAGGATCAGGGCACAGATCCCGACTCCCAAGGCCACATGGTTCAGCGTCCTGGCTGTCCTGCTGCTGCGCTCCGCCGTCATCTGGTTGCCCATGTGGTTGGCTTCCCGAGCCTGAAAAGTGACAGGAAAAAAAAAGTGTTTGGGTTGTTGTTACTGCCCTCGGCTGTTGGAGCTCCACTTTACAGGATCACAAATTTTTTATGTTAAAAACCAGAAAGTATTTCATTTGATCTGCTGAAAGTGGAACCGTGCGGAACATATGAAACATTTTCCTGCATTTTGAACATCCAGACATTCAACAGTATTCCTCTGCAATTCGAAATGTGAAGACAATTATTAGATGCCAATTGAATCAAATACCCTTTGTGATCTTGTTTGAAACGGAATCACAAGTGGCATAGGTTTTCCCACTCGGCTGCCAAGATTCGGAAAAACCTAATAACTTTTAATTAACGCAGTGATGCTAACAAAGTAACAACAATGATTTTATTTCCCACTTCCCACTTCTGTGTCACGATGGGTCAGAGCCGGTCACACAATGCGAGGCCGCTGCTTTTTATGCCGTGGTCGATCTTTGTATATTACTGTCACGGTCCTGGGAGTTTTGGTTTGGATTTTCATTTCCTTATTTGGAGTTTTTGGTTCTATTTTGGCTTTATTCTCCTTGTGAGAATTTTCGGTTCTGTGATTGTGTGTTTGGGTTCATGTTTTGGTCAGTAGTAGCAGGAGTAGTTTTAGATCCCTCGGCCTTTGCTTCCTCCTGTGTTTCTGTGCATGTGCACCGCCTCTATTATCATGTTTAGTGTGTGTCTCTTTATGTCTGTGTTCGTCATCTCTTGGTTGTTTCCTGTTTTACTTTGAAAGTTAATTTTCTCGTCTGTCTGTATTTGATTACTTTCTCCTGTATCATCCCCCATCGGGCTCCTCGCTGTAGAGTCCCGCCTTCTTCTTTGTCTTTTCAGATCAGCTGTTGTTCCTCCAGTGGCACCTCAGTTTTGCCTTTTTCCTTTGTCCCCTCATTTTACTTTCTTGATTGCTCCTCTGTCAGGATTGTGGGTTCTCCAGTTTACTGCAGCGCTTTTTGTTTGTAGCTCTTGTTAGTCGGTGTGTTTTTGGCATTATTAGAAAAGTAGTTTCTGTGCTAATTATAATTATCATGCTTATATGAATTGTTGTATAAGTTGTTATATGAACAGAGATGTGTCCATGCAAAGAGGAAACCTTTGTATGACTTCCCAGGAGATGTTTTGTCCAGAGTAAGCAGGAGTGTGAGCTATTATACTTGCTGGAGACAGGCACTAGTGAGCTGTAAACAACCTTTAAATTGTTCCCGTCTCCATAGCCTTTCCAGAGATGGGGATTTCAGAGACGTAAACATCACATTCCAGTCCTGTGGGAAGTCACGGAGCCCGTTTTCTGTCTTCACCTGGCTCTCAGGCTCGGCTCTTTTATTGTATTCATTCTGTGTGTATAAAGAGTGACTTGCTGGGACGGCCTGGTGTGCATTTGCTGATGCCTGAGCTGAGAGCCACTGCTCCTCCTGCGAGAATTAAACTCTTACTACGAGAGCTGGTCGAGTGGGCCTGATTATTTGATGATTAAAGAAGTTTTCCGACAGGCACCCTGAGATTCTGCGTCCTGCGTTACTCTGTAGTTCACCAGCGGGTCACTAACTTCATCTCTGTGCTGTTTCTCCTCAGCTGTCTTTGTCCTCTTAACGTTAGCCTAAACAAAGTTTGTTTTTCACTTTGGAAAATTTGAAACTGCAGCGCTGACAAATTGATGCACACATTTTCAGACACACAAAAAGCTTGGCCGTCACTCTTCACAAACACAATCATGGCACAGGACGCTATAAATCACTGTACTGACTGTTATGTGTCAGAGGTGCAGCAACAGAGTTTAAAGTTAGGAACTCTAAGTGATGATTACTGCTTACAGGTAAACTCTAATTTGTGAGCAATTGTTGTTTAAGAATGTGTGCTCAGACAATATCATGCACACCCATCTGGAGCAGGCGACCACATTCATACGCCGCTTTGCGGTGTGGGTGGCGTGAGTTCGACTCGCTTTTTGTTGCCAGTTTGCCCCGTATCTTTCCCCCATTTCCTGTCCCTCTACGCTGCAGATAAAAACGCCGCTGTGCCCAAAAAAAATGCATCTTGATGTTTTTATTCTTAGGTCAGTAATCCATGCTGCTGTTGTCTAATTTTTAATCACTTCTCTTCTTTGCTTGCTTTCTACTGAACGTGGTCTCCAACTACATGTGACTCACCATGCAGACGTGACTACTGTGCTCATGAGGTTTTCCTGTAAATTTAAAATCTTAATAATTTGTACCAATTAAACAGGATTAGACAATCCATTCAGTAGATAGCATGCACAACGGAAGGAAATAATTCTGCCGAGGCACTGGCCAGTTCCTAGTCAGAGCAGTCTTATTCAAACGAATGCACTAATGCCCCAAATTCGATTAAGTACTCTTTGAAAAACGGCTCTGCTTACCTGCTGGTGCCTGACTTGCTTGCTGTCTTGTTTGTTAGACAGTATGAGCTGTGGGCTTTGTCTCTGCGGATGGTTGTCAGTGTGTCTGTCTGCGCTGCTATCTAGCTTCTTTCTTTCACTCTGTCACACTGCTGTATTTGTGGTTGAAACTCAG
Organism: Cichlasoma orientale; assembly: GCA_034780415.1. NCBI lineage: Eukaryota > Metazoa > Chordata > Actinopteri > Cichliformes > Cichlidae > Cichlasoma > Cichlasoma orientale. Next base: position 274,734 of record JAVDPK010001304.1, on the reverse strand, counting down.
CATATTTTAATGCTAAACATTTACGTAGTTAACATGCAAATACATGTGACATATATACAGTTGTGGGAAAAGGTTTCACAGCGTTCACCTAAAACCCAGATTGTGAACTGCTCGGAGAAACTGAAAAAAACCCCCCAAACAAAACCCCCAAGATCCACATCAGACTTTACAGGCCTCAGCATGTTAGATGTTAAAGTTAATGATAGAAAAAGACTCAACAAGAATGGCTCGTTTGGAAGAGTTGCCGAGAGAAAGCCTCTTCTGTCTAAAAAGAACATGGCAGCAGAGCTTAGGTTTGTAAGTCTTGTGCTTGAACAAAACACAAGACTTGTGTTACAATATCCTCTGAATGGAGAAGACCAAAGTGGAGATGTTTGGCCAGAATGCACAGCACCATGTTTGGGGAAAACCAAACAGCATATCAGCACAAACACCTCATACCAACTGTCAAGCATAGTGGAGGAGGGGTGCTGATTTGGGCTTGTTTTGCAACCACAGGACCTGACCACCTTGCAGTCACTGAGTCAACAATGCAAATTTCAAAGAACTGAAGCCATGTTGTAAAGAGGAGTGGGCCAAAATTCCTCCACAATGATGGGAGAGACTCAAATTCACACAGAAAGTGATTATTTACTGCTGCTTTTATCTGCGGCTTTTATCTGCAGTGTAGAGGGACAGGAAATGGGGGGAAAGAGACGGGGGAAGACATGGGGCAAATTGGCAACAAGCCGGGAGTCAAACTCGCGCCGCCCACTCCGCAAACTGGCACATGAATGCGGTCGCCTGCTCCACCCCTGCGCCACCCAGGCGCCCATAATCTGTAAAATTTCTGGAATGAGATTCACCAGGACACGCTGCCCAGTGTTTCCATCAGAATGTGTAAGACACAGATATACTGAAACATTTGCAAGGGCAGCCCAGGCACTACAGCAACTGTGTAATAGTCTGAGGGTAAAAAGGTTTGGCAATGAGCACAACTGCCAGTTTTAACACATTTGGGGGGAGTTATTTCAAATCATTGCAAACTTTCCGGATATCACACCAATTTGAACCTAAGAAACAATAACACATAAAAGACAATCCCATGATGCCTGAACTATTTTCACTTTTAATATCTTGTTTATATTGTACATAGTAATGTTCAACTTTGGAATATTTAATTTAACATACTGCATCTTGAGCGCCTTTTTTTTTTTTTTTTTTTAAATTCAGTTCAATTCAATTTTATTTATATAGCACCAAATCACAGCAAACAGTCTCCTCAATATGCTTTATATTGTAAGGTAAAGACCCTACAATACTTGCACAGAAAACTGCAACAATAAGATGACCCCCTATAGTAGCTTTATACAGTCTAAGGCAGGGGTGGGCAAACTACGGCCCATGGGCCACACCTGCCCGTTGGTCTTTTTATGATATGATTTGCCCAAATCAAATCATATCATAATTATGACTGATGTCAAGGATTCTGAGAATTGCTACAACAAAACTAACACCAGACTTTGATGCACTGGCAAAAACAACACTGTTCCCACTAAA
>JAVDPK010001304.1:234707-252728 GCA_034780415.1 Cichlasoma orientale | reverse complement strand
TGTGAAAGAATGGGTCGCTCTCAGGAGCTCAGTGAATTCCAGCGTGGTACCGTGATAGGATGATACCTGTCCAACAAGTCCAGTTGTGAAATTACCTTATTACTAAATATTCCACAGTCAGCTGTTGGTGGCATTATAACAAAGTGGAAACGACTGGGAATGACAGCAAATCAGCCATGAAGTGGTGGGCCACGTAAAATCACAGAGTGGGGTCAGCGGATGCTGAGGCGCATAGTGCACAGAGTTCACCAACTTTCTGCAGAGTTAATCACTACAGACCTCCAAACTTAATGTGGCCTCCAGATTAGATCAAGAACAGTGTGCAGAGAGCTTCATAGAATGGGTTTCCATGGCCGAGCAGCTGCATCCAAGCCTGACAATCACCAAGTGTAATGCAAAGCGTTGAATGCAGTGGTGTAAAACACGCCGCCGCTGGACTCTAGAGCAGTAGAGACGTGTTCTTTGGAGTGATGAATCACACTTATCCATCTGGCAATCTGATGGATGAGTCTGGGTTTGATGGTTGCCAGGAGAACGGGACTTGTGCCAAGTGTAAAATTTTTGTGGAGGGGGGATTATGGTGTGGGGTTATTTTTCAGAAGCTGGGATCAGCCCCTTAGTTCCAGTGAAAGGAACTCTTAATGCTTCAGCATACCAAGACATTTTGGATAATTTCATGCTCCCAACTTTGTGGGAACAGTTTGGGGACGGCCCCTTCCTGTTCCAACATGACTGCACACTAGTGCACAAAGCAGGTCCATAAAGACATAGATGAGTGAGTCTGGTGTCGAAGAACTTGACTGGCCTGCACAGAGCCCTGACCTCAACCCGAGAGAACACCTTTGGGATGAATTAGAGCAGAGACTGTGAGTCAGCCCTTCTGTGTCTGAATGGTCAAAAATTCCCATAAACACTCCTAAACCTTGTGGAAAGCCTTCCCAGAAGAGTTGAGAGAGCAGTTTTAGCTGCAAAGGGTGGGCCAACATCATATTAAACACTATGGATTAAGAATGGGATGTCACTCAAGTTCATATGCGTGTGAAGGCAGACGAGCGAACACTTTTGGCAAGATAGTGTATCTGTAGGCACTAATCAACCCTGCTGTCTATTTTCTCCCCCACCAGCTTATCAGGAGTCCTCAAATATTTGCACAGTGTGCTGATGGGAGACAGACTTCCAGGCAAAACTCTGTTAGAAGGTCATGAAGCTAACCTGTCATGCTTTGTGATTCAACATTATTGTGAAATGAACTGAGTTGAGACTGACACATTTTTATTTTCCACACCCAATTAAAAGACTTTTGAAATTTACTTACGTGTCATTAACACCAAAGCGCAGATCTTCAACATCTTCAGGCTTTACATAAGGAGACAAATACAAGCTCTAGTTAGTTCAAACATCTGCTAAATAAAGACAGAAGCTACGACAGGCTGAAATTTCATGTTTTACCTGTGCAAGCATGCTGACTGAAAACATTAACTTCTAGCAATTACAAGGCTCTGGCTAGTGCCAGATAAAGTCAACAGACATGATGCAATATTTAGCCTCGCTGGGTTTTCTGAGGGGCACTAAAAGGACTAAACACACAAAGATAGGCTTACACGACATGCATCTGTCCCCTCTGAAGCACACAAAGAAATCTGATCAAATTCAAATGAGTACAAAGTGGTCCCTCCTGCTTTACTTTCACACAGAAACTTGAGCTGATGTTGATGGACACGAAGTGCTCTAATGGGGCCTCAGCAGGAGAATTGCATCTCTCGTGCTTATTGTATTGTATTGCTGCCATGTTAAAGCACCAAAGCGCTTCTGTAGCTTGAATAGTAACCTTCTATTTTATCAGTGTCATCATGTACAAAATATAGTGTAGGGAAAGCTATTAGTGACGTCCAAGTTTTTACTCCTCTTTGTAAATTAGCGTTCACCTGCAGATAAAGAGGAAAAATCCATGAGAATATCGTCACAGTGCACTCATCGCTCCAAAGCTATTTCTGTCTGAAAAACAAGAACTAACAAAAACATTTTATCCCCATTTCCTTGATTCTCACATCAGTGTTTAGATGGTGGGTTCTGTTGCTTTTGAAGTGCCATCAATCAGTGGAGATATTTCTATAGTCAAGTGTCTGATTATTAAAATGTAATGCCTTTGTTATACTTATATCATTGCTTACAGAGAAATGAATATCCTGAAAAGTGCACTTATATCCCACACAGTATCTGAGCCGTCCGTGCTGCGTGAGCTGGGGCATCACGCGCACTGGGAGAGGACACACCTTAAATAACAGGGCAGTGATTTTCCACTTAGCACACACACACACACACACACACACACTAGAAGCCTTTAAAAGACTTACAAAGGACAAAAGACGATGTGTAAGGTCAAAGGTTTTAGTCAGAGACTATAAGATTTCACAAAGACCAGGGATCTGGCAGGATTAAGTTTTTTCAAGACTGCAATTAGATTCCTTTTGAGATTATTCTCAATCATTCCCCTGGTGGAAATTCACAAGCTGTTGATCCACGGAGCAGAAACTGAAGGAGCTCTTAGTTACAGCTGCCTTTGCTTGGATTTTGTTGTTTGCATGAGCCCAGACAGAAAAGTTTAAATAATATTAAATGTTTGATCAGAGTATTACGACAACTCTGACTGAGCCTTCTGGCCATGTTACACCAAATAAACTGGATGATGGGAGCCACAAATTTAGCAAAACTGTATGCATTGCAGTATAAGAGGTGATCTGAAAGCAGCCCTGATAGCTCATCAAATCAGATGGCCCACTGTGTTTGAAACCGTCCTGAAACCAGCTACAGCTCCCATTTACAGATGTATCTGGGGGATGATCTGCTTGTTACTCTTTCTACAACTTTATCTCAAGGATTTCCTATTTGAAAGCAATAGCAGAATCTGAAGATAAAATTCACAAATTAAGCTATAAAATCAGAATAAGATAAAATAAAATGTTCCTGTAGTTTCTCAAACATGAGGAATTATTGATTTTCTTGGTCACACTTGATATAACAGTGACTGCTTTTGGATTTTGGTGGCCAAACTGACTAAACAAGACATCTGAAGATGATCTGATGGTCTGTGGATTTCACTTTTTACTGTCGTTGTATACACAAAATATTTAATTTGGTCAATTAATCTGGTATCTTCCAGCATTTTTGTTTGTGCAAAAGGGAGACAAAGTGATCACTATAAAGTATGTAAGCCAAAAAAAAAATAAAAATAGAAATGCGCCTCCCTCCTCAGCTGCTGGTATTTTGGAGTTTGGCAGAAAAAGGGAAGAAAACGAAGATCAGGACGAGTGCCTCCATCGTGGCCTCCCCACAGCAACCCAAGGCGAGGCAGGGGGAATGCACAGTTGTTGGAAACAGGCCAACAACCACTAGAGAATGGTTTACCTCGTTAGAAAGGTCCTGAGGGAAAGGGAGACGTGGGAGAAACAAAGACAGAAACGGCAGAGAGAAAGACAGTAAGAGAGAACAAAGACGACAGATACAATGGGTAAACTGGAGATGAGACAGCTGAGAAAGGTCAGGCAGAGGAGAGAAAGGTGGCGCCTCCCTGCTTCTACTGGAGATCATATTCTAAAGCCAATGTTAGTGTAGGGTGGGGCCAGGCAGTGAGTGCCTAGCCCCAAGCTGTGTATTCAAATCATTATCTTTATGGCTAGTAGAGATATAAGAACAGCCACCTGATGTGGAAAACAAGTGTTCAAAGTTTGCTGTAATAGATGGGTATTTCATGAATAATTCCTCAAACTAGACATGCTGGAGACATCAATATTTTTTTATTAGTCAGCAACCGACAAAAGTTGCTGACTAATCAGCTTGTTGCTTCTGGTCTAATTTAATTACGGTTTCATGCCACTTGGAAATTACAAATACTTCCAGAGAACCACTAAAAACCCACATTCATGGCTACAGGCACCAACTCCCTGTGGAGCTTCTTGTGGTCCAGAGATAAAGAGCTTTCTGTTCTGGCTCTCTCGGCCTGTCTCCGCCTATCCCTCGTGTTTTGTTGTCAGCTCTCGGAGCATCCCTCTTTCTCTTCCCGTCCTCGGGAGTGCTTTACACTCTTCTGTCTCATGCCCTCTTGCTGCGTCCTTTCACCCTTTGCGTCTTTCACTTCATCTTCTCTCTCCTTGTCTGAAAGCTTGCAGGAATTGCCCGTTTGTTTAAATGCCACTGTTTCACACAGCCCTTGTTTTTCTGTTAAGCTCCTGCCACCTCTCCAGTGCTCACCGGCCTCTTCAGACCTCCCCTCCACCGCTTCCCTTCTCGGACATGCTTCTGCACGTCCTTGCACTTTCACTGGTGTCCTCTCGTTTAGCCCTTCCCTTACAAACTCCCTTGAGGATAGGCTCTATAGTCTATACACCCGAGCCCACAGTAATCTTCCTCATTCTGCCCCACTCTTCTTCTCTTCCATTATCCACAAGTGAGGTTACACAACAAACTTCAGTTACGTTTCACTTCAGCTTGTACTAACAAATGTGAACAGTTTGTGCAAATTGCACAAACATGTTAAAAATCTGTGAAATTTGTCAACCCAGATTTAGGCAGATCGTACTTTTTTTTTCTCCTGCTGGTGCTACTGGAGGAAAGGTCATGGGGTCAAAAGTACACAGGGAGTGCGCCTCTGCTACCTTTCAGTGTCTACGAGATTTTGGGGAATGAAACGAGTAAAGCACACAAACATGGCTATACTGTAGACACAAAAAAAAAAGTGAGCACTTTGGCTTTGAATGTGAGTCAACTGCCAATTCCACCAGATCATTCTTAAGCTGCTTAACCATGTTTTCAGCCATGAGGGTAAAGTACAAAATGAACCGGTGCTGAAAAACATATGCATGTAGTATGGTATATACACTCCATGCCTTAATATCAGAACTCCCTCTAGTTTGTATGTATTTATAGCATGCATGACTTTTTTTTGTCACTGCCCACCTGTTTGAATCCTGGACACTGGTGTGGTTGAGGGTCGTGTAACGCACTACAAAGCCAGCTGTCCATTTGCAGAGGCATTTTTTATTCCTAAATTAGAAGCAGTGAATTCCAGTATGCAAAACATCCTGTACGACTCACTCACTCACTCACTCACACACACTCACACACACACACACACACACACACACACACACACACACACACAGGGAAGTCTTTGTCCTGGATTAAACGTACTGAACACAGTGTGAACCTGCTTTACTGTGACAAAATTTTCCTTTCCTTGGCCAAGAAGTAGCTGAACCTCCCCTCACTCACTCACACACACACTGGAGTCATTTTGCGACTCCAGTGTTTGATGATTCTCGAGAAGTGAAAGCCTGGAAATGTAATATCTGATCACACAATCCGATAACAGTGAACAGAGACTGCACTGTAATCACAAAGCTTTGTGGACTCCACTGATGGGTTAACAAGCAAGCAATAGAGAAAGGAAGGAAGAAGCATGCGGTGGCGAAGAAAACGAAAGAGGGACAAAACAGAAAAACGGCAGGACAATCACATGATGTAAAGTTCTGAAGTAAGATTTAAGCCTCAGGCTGAGAGCGAGTGGGAGGCAGGAAGATGAGGAAGAGTGCGGTTCGGGTAAGAGAGGGGAAGAGGAGGGACACAGACTGAGAGGGAGTGGAGCATTCTAGAGGCATGAATCACACATGAAACCACAGCGAGTGGCAAGAAACAGACTTCATACTGTGCAGTCATACTCAGCAGATCAGCAGATAGAGGACATTTCCATCATTTCACCTCCCCTTTCATCCATTAATCTTCCAAATGTTAACTAAGTAGCTGCCCTCACAAACTTTTTGCAAGCCCTCGATCATCTGTTTCACTTCCAACATTATCCCCGAGAAGGAAATGCACTGAAGGTCACGGTCACATGGCTGATATAAAATCAATATCTTCTTGTTGCAGTTTCTAAATTTGTTTGTCAGCCATCGAACTGATGGAAGCGGGAAAGGTGAGCAGCAGATGTGCCACCTAAGAGCGCTCGCTCCTCCTCTCTGTTCTCTCCACTGTTGCTCCCACTTTCTTTTTAGGATTTGTAATTTTGTGAGGAGGAGAGGCGAGGACGGCCAGCCGGGTCTGTCTCAGCTAAGAAAGGAAATGCCATCGGAAATACTTTGACCATTTAAATGATGTGAATATCATCACAAACAAATGTTGCGTAGCTACTGTCCTGTCTTCTTACTATCTCTGGAACTGTTATCATCAGCCTTTTATCCTAATATGTGCTCACTTGCCCTGTTTAGAACTGAGTAAGTAGCTCATATCAAACCCCAAACTGGCAGAACTACTGTGAGTGAGCTGCTTATTTTCTCATAGAGTACATCTGCTCTGCAGCACTTACATGATGACTTTGTTCAAATTTTATGATCAGACTGGTTATTTGGTTAATATTTGTCAAAATGAGGGTTTTTGCCATGCAGTTAACCAATTTGCTCCATAGCGGAATTCCTCGTGCCTTTGCAGCTTCTTCTTTACCCATGCCAAGTCTGAAACCACAGCTTGTAGATGTTGACATATTAAAACAAATATCAATAATGTGAATGAGAATTTAAAGAGCAGTGCATTACTTGAAATCGCTTATTAAGACAGAATGCTTCAAGTATTGCAGTTTATTACTAAAGTTTTCAGTGAGGCATTTGTTTAAAATGACTATCTTAAAAAAGAAAAAAAAAATCAGATGATTGCGCTGATAAATTAGCAGCATGCTGTCCTGCCTACACTCTGCAGCCCAATCTGCTCTGGTGGCACACAGTCACTTCATCAGCTGGTCTTTTCTCACTCTCACACCATTTTAAAGCACCAAAGGTGTACATGCAGTATGAGCATAAAGTAGGAAGTCTTGCAATTAAAAATATAATGAGTGCATTATTATCCAGCTGCTTATCCGTGGAATTAAATACTCTTATCTGGCGGGTTTAAACAAGGACCCGAAGTACAAACTGAGGCACAAACTTAATGTCAGGCAGTGCGCGTGAAGCCCGCTGAACACGGCGTGATGGACGCGCGCACAGTGGGCTCGAGGGAAACAGAAATTATTATAGGCGTTTTTGACAATTTCCGCGTACGTTTCAGGTTTAAACAATAAAAAAAAAAACTTGAGACATGATTGATTTTAGTCCAGCCTTTTTACATTGTAAGTGTAGAGAAACCCAACGTAAAGTGATTTTCCCCCAAAACGTTTTTCCTCGCAAGCGTATTTTTGAAGACGTGCAATTTAGAAATGTTACGTGTCCCTCAAAATTACCCCTGAAACAAGATAAACGCTTTCAGCTGCTGGAGAGGAAAACTTTCAACTTCATCAACAAATTTCCGCAACTGGGGAAAACAGTTTGAGGACATTCAGGAAATGTGAGCTAATTTCTTTGTTCAGCGCTTACCTTTGAATTTAGCAGCGACAGTCAAATCACGAGGAAAATTCTCACGAGCGGGCGGATACGTGACTGTGAAGCTGCGACTTCGCTCCACAAGCTGCGCCAACACCCTGCCTTCAGCGCTCCGTGACGCTCAACAGGTTGGCTGGGTTTTAGGAAAGGGGGCAGAGTTTAAACTGCTTTGCTGCCGAATCCTGATCCCCGGACAGTTTTTTTGGGTTATGTTTGTCAGCAGAAAGGTCGGCGCTTGGGGAGGAGCGGGGTGTGGAAGCTGATCCAGAGTCAGCAGTGAGCGCCGAGAGGAGACGAGGAGGAGAATGTTTGCTTGTCGAGAACGACGACGAAGTTGGAGTCGGGTTTGTGCTTCCTCCACTCTGTGGTGTAAGTCACGGACCATTTAGTTTTTGGCGTAATCAAACAACAAAATGGGCAGTATTAATGTTCTAATTGCTAGAATAATAGTCTTTATCAACATTACAGTGGTAATTATTAACTGAAACAATACATTCTTATTGTAGTACTGGAAATGAAAGGTTGCAAATTAAAGCATTTGACCTCTAGTGTAACTATACAAATAAGACTCTTTGTTAGTGACAGCGACATTTACACTCCCCTCCAAAAGTATTGGAACATGTGACTGACAGGTGTATTTTGTTGCCCAGGTGTGTCCTGTTACATTGATTATTCAAACAATAGATAGCGCTGAATGTCTGCGCTCAGGTTCAGATTTGGGTTTTGACTGTGCATTTATAGTTAGAGGAGTAACCAACATGAAACTAGAGAGCTGTGTATGGGCGAAAAACAAGCAACTGTGAAGCTGAGAGAAGATGGAAAATCAATCAGAGCCATTGCACAAACATTGGCCACAGCCAGTGCAACTGTTTGGAATCTTGAAGAAGAAAGTTGTAACTGGTGTACTAAGTAACAGTTGTGGAACAGGTAGACCAAGGAAAACAACAGCAGCTTATGACAGAAAGCTTGTAAGTGCTGTAAAGAAAGACCCTAAAACTGCTGTTAGTCACATCAGCGACAACATCCAGAGGGCAGGAGCGAAGGTTTCACAATGTACTGTTGGCAGAAGACTTCATGAACAAAAGTACAGAGGCTTCACCTGAAGATGCAGGCTGGAATTTGCCAAATAGTACAGAGACAAGCCTCTGAAACTCTGGGACAAAGTTTTATGGGCTGATGAGACAAAGATGACCCTTCACCAATGTGATGGAAAGGCTCAAGTTTGGAGAAAGAGAAGATAATCTGGGCTCATCTGTGAAACACAGTGGAGGTAATGTAGTGGCTCGGACTTGCATGGCTTGTTCTGGCATGGGCTTATTAATCTTGATGATGTCACTCACGCATGATGGCAGAAGTACAATGAACTCAGAACTCTATAGAAAAAATTTTGCTGAAAGTATTGGAATGGATGTGAGAGAATGAACAAAGAAGTGGAAAAACCAGAGGGAAAAATAATTTTGCACCTGGAAAAAAAAAACTGACCACAACAAAAAGCGAGGATCCAGGATTTTCTTAGTTTCTTTCAGCTGGCACCAGACATAAAACACCGGGACATGACTACATGGTAATTAACACACACAGTGCAGCTCGCATAAGCGTAAATGCCGGCAACGACATCGGCCTCTTACATAGGTTATGTCGTACAAAGATTCAGCGCAGAAGTCTAAATCAGCCCTTATTTCCCTATTAGAGTTTAGTGATTGACACCATGGACAACTGATCAAACATTATCACATGCCAAAGCTTGCACTGAACAGCAGGTACGAATGCTAAAGGACTTAACGTTAGACTGGATATGATGCTCAGCTCTGTGTGTATTTACAGGAATAAACATCTACATCTCAGCACAGAAGTGGACACATTTATTTATTCTCACTGCACAGTTAATCCATCAGGCTGGAAGGAGGTGATCTCAAGTTTGAGAAGTGCTTGATTTTAAAAAAAGGGATGTTTTCTTCACACAGGTATAATCATCTGAGCAGGCCAGTCTCCTCTTAACCCCTCCTCCTCCTCCACCACCAAGCAGCCAGTCTCTCCGCCCTCTTCTGCTGCCACCTCTTCTTCTTCTTAGCCGAAACCGGTTTGTCGGGTATTGTTCAGATTTCACTGCTGTTGTCGGTCCATTTTCTACAAGGTGAGAGAGGAGGGAGGGGCAGTAATTAATGGTACAGCTTAGAAAGAGAGACAGAAAATTCAGTTCAGTCAATCTTAGGTTTAAAAAGACAAGAAAGAAATTCTTACGTCTTTCGCTTGCATTTGCTATCTGTGGAGAGAAACCAGGAAGTAGTCAGTCTCAACTCAGTTACAGTAACTATTTTTTTTAAACAAAGGTATACAGGTACATTTTTGTATGTGTGATTGCAGTACTTACAAACTAAAACACCGACTCCTCCAGCGATCAACAAGCAGGCAAAGACCAATCCTCCAATCCGTAGTCTTTCGTAGTCTGTTAGATGCAAAGCGAGCATATTCAAAAATCAAGCAGAGAATCACCATATTTTCATCTACAGTATGCATCAATTTAAGTGAACACATACTTTCATACTCTGCTCTAATCTTTTTTTTTCAATGTACACAAATTAGTGAGATGATGGACTGTAAATTGTGCAAGATAAAGGAAATAAGTGTGCTGCACTTACTGTAAACAAATGCATCTTCAGACACACGTAGAAGGAGATATAAGAAATGGAAAGAAAAGTTAGTGACAAATTTGAAACAATTCTGAAATGTGACAGCATTTGGTTTGTGAATTATCAAAAAAAACAAAAAACAAAATTCAAGATTAAAAAAAAATAATCTAAAGCAATTTCAGAACATTAGTTATGCCAGGGCTACAGAAGAATGACTTTCAGTGTAGGGAGAGACAAATGTGTTAACTAGTCCCATGACAAACCATTCTCAAGGTTATGTGCACATGGATTTGACCTTACTTGCTTCAGTTTCCACGAAAAGACTGAGCAGCACTGCAAGAGAAGCAAGACCGATTAAAATATGAATTTTTATCCAGCGGAATTTGTTTCAAGTGCAAATTCATGAACGTGAAGCATTTGTTCAGATTTATTTACCTGTGATAAAAGCCACGAGATTGAGCTGTCCCATCTTCAACACAACTGAATGAGGCAAACACAAAGAGAGGGTGAGACATGATTGCGAGACGTCACTGTTCCTTGTTTCTCACATGCATGAATAAGAGCAACACAGTGCACGCTTTGCCCTCTGCTCGGGAAGAACGCCCTTGCGGTGCGAGAGGTCAGTGTCTCTTCAGCAGGGATGCATTCTGGGTGTTTGGAGAGTAAACAGCGGATCGGTTTTTCTTAGGGGAGAAACTCAGCAGGTCTTTTCTCTCAGCCTACGCTCACCTCGACAAGTCTTCATTGCAACTGGATCAATGCTGTCATGTGCTTTCCAGTATCCTTTTTTTTTTCTTGCCCTTGTTTTAGAAGCAACATACTCAAAGGAGGAGGGGGGGGGGAGTTTTGCAGTCTTTATGGTGTGTGTGAGGAAAGTAACCTCACTGTCACCTCCAAGTTCAAGCTCGCGGCATTAGAAAATTAGCACCTTTTCTCATGTTTTGCTCTGCTTCACTCTCGCTAAAAGTAGTAGCTTTGTCAAGAAGATCAAATAGTGCCTTGATGCATAAATTATATTGTCTGATTTCTCTTTTCTGCATTCTGCACATACGTGTTGCAGAGGTTAGGACTGTACATCAAATGGAAATAAACATGATGCAGAGACCTACTATCATGACAGTTCTGTCACTCCAACTATGACCTTCAACAGCAAGTTCAGCTAAGCATGACATTAGTCAAGGTCAGCCTGGTCTTTGTCTTTCAAACACCTCCCTACATTTTATGCCTAATTCATGCTACCACAGTTGTGCCGGTTTGCGTATGTATTTGCCCACGGAGAGCCTGCGGAGAGGGTTTTTCAACCACCGCACACATGCTGCTGTGCGGTCCTCCAAAATCCCAACTGCACTGAGCGATAGCAGAGTTTATCAGGCGTGGGAAAAGTGCAGAAAAAACATCCAAGATCAAAAAAGTAAAGAATGAACAGCACAGACAGTGGACACTTTTTTTTTTTTAATTGTTTTTGGCACTCTGGGTTCACTTCAGCACTTTGTGTGTTATAACTCTGCTCTTCTCCGCAGCTGGCGGATGGACCAATAACAGCACAGGCAAGAGTAACCCACAGACCGGTTTTACCATGTTTTTGATACTGCCCCCATCTTACAACAGACGCTCTCTGCAGGTAGACGGGCTGCAACCATTGAACCATCATTTTCCATTAACGCAGCAGCAACACACAGAACAGAGCAGCGAAATACATTTTCATGTGTTTTACAAGATCATTGATTTAATCCCTTTTAGAAGGCGGTTACTTGTGCATTTAATGACATTAAGATTTCCCTGAACTTATTTCAATAATGACAAAATAGCTGTTAACGAAACCACTGCAGTACAGAACTTGCATGTCTTTAAAGGTTTTCCAATTCTGAATTAACAAAGCAGTTTCAACAGAAGAAGAATGCAAGACAACAACAAAAGCAAAACAAAACAAACAGCCTAAATATCATTATAGGCTCTGCTGCACATTTATAGAGTGCTAGAAATCTACCAAATACCCTAGATGCCACTCACCATGTGTCATAACAAGCATATTTGCTAAACTACAATTAGCTCACACTCACATTTACGCTGAATAATAACTGAAAAGAATCACAACCTCAGCACCCTAATTCTTCACCTCGATTCCTCAAGTCCTAATTCCCATCCTGTTGCCTCACTGCACCATACCTGTGCTTACCTGAGCTGATGGTTCAGTAGCTAGGTGTGTGTGGTGAAAAGGTCCCAAGACACTGCCTTCTTTTTAAAAGCGTTTCTTATTTTAAGAAGAAGAAGTGCTCCCTCCTCCTCCTCCTCTTCCTCCTCCTCTTTATTTGGGATACAAACATTTCTGTATGCACGTGTCCGGTGTGGATGTGAGATTGGCTGCTGTGTTGATGCATTTACACAAGTACCAGAAACCAGAGTCAGTGTTGTTACATAAACATGTGCGTGTGTATGGGGATAGCAGAAAGGAAGCCCTTCATAATGTACTTCAGAGAGGACGTTCTTACATATGGTTGGGAAACTGTCTTGTACATGTAGGGAGACATGTTTATTATGCTCTAAAACCTACACACCACTTCACACTGCTTGTGATTCACCCCAAAGAATGCTTTGAGATACCAGTGAGAGTTGATGAGTCCTTTAATGAGCCTCATTTACTGCCTCTGTGCCTCTCAGAGTCAGGGAGATACACTCACCGATCACTTTATTAGGTACACCTTGCTACTACCAGGTCCTTTTTTGCCTTAAAAAACTGCCTTAATTCTTTGTGGCACAGATGGGAACATACCTCAGAGGTTTCGGTGAATATTAACAGATAGGATCTCACAGTTGCTGCAGATTTGTTTGTCCATGATGCAAATCTGTAGTTCCACACATCCCAAAGGTGCTCTATTTGACTGAGATCTGGTGACTGTGGAGGCCATTTGGAGTGCAGTGAACTCACTGTCATGTTCAAGAAACCAGTGGCAAGGTGCAGACCACAGTATATCTATCAGAACCACTACTGTGGTCGTTAATTAATGGACATGATCGGTATCAATGCGTCTGTGGCATTAAATGATGCTCAGTTGGTACTAAGGGGCCAAAAGTGTAACAGGAAACTCTTGTTCACACCATTACACCACCACAAGCAGGCTGAAGGCAGGATGGATTCATGCGTTCATGTTGTTTATGCCAAATCGTGACCCTACCAACTGAATGTTGCAGCAGAAATCGAGTCACAGCAGACTAGGCAACATTTTTCCAACCTTATATTGCCCACTTTTGGTGAGCCTGTGTGAATTTTAGCCTCAGTTTCCTGTTTTTAGCTGACAGGAGTGGCACCTGGTGTGGTCTTCTGCTGCTGTAGCCCATCTGCTTCAAGGTTCAACATGGATTCAGAGATGCTCTTCTGCATACCTTGGTTGTAACAAGTGGATTTTTAAGTTGTGTTCCTATCAGGTCAAAGCAGTCTGGTCATTCTCTGACCTCTGACATCAACAAGACATTTTCACTGGCGTTCACTGGATGTTTTCTCTTTTTTTCGGACCATTCTCTGTAAACCTTAGAGATGGCTGAGTGGGAAAATCCCAGCAGATCAGCAGGTTCTGAAATACTCAGACCATCAGAACAACTATGCCACGTTCAAAGTCACTTAAATACTCTTTCTTCCCCATTCTGATTTGAACTTCAGCAAGCCTTGATCATATCCACGTGCTTAAATGCACTGAGTTGCTGCCACTGGCTGAGTAGATATTTGTGTTAATGAACAGGTATATCTAAAATGTATTTATATATATACATACTGGATTTATATAAACTTTAGGTATATTTATATAATTTTTATGTTAGGAAGTTAAATTGAATTTTGCCTTAATACTTAAGGTTAGAGTCCTTAAGTTTTCCATTTACAGTGTAGTTCTGACTGTAGCCTGAGCCAGAAGACAGGAAGTTGTGAGTCTGTTGTGTTTTTCATTTCCTGCTCATTTTTTGCTCTCCCTCTGGCTTTATTGTCATTTTTCAGCTGTTTGAGGATCTGCTAAGTGTCCAGGTATCCTCCAGCTCCTCTTTCTGTGGAATAAATGACGCTGTTTTGGTCTGATGGTTGCCGGGCCTCTTCCGTTTACTTCGCCCAGGCAGGATGTAGAGGTCATTCTGAGAGGAATTCGTTCAGCTTTCTCCATGGTTGAAGGAAACAGTTTTCATTCAGTGATGTGTTTTTGTTTATGCTTGTGTCACTTTAAATGTGGTGTTTCTGTACATGTATGCTGGTAGTTACCCGTGTCGATTTTCTTTGCCGTTTCCTCGCTCTCACAATTTTTCCTGTCGTATAATGGTGTCATTCCTTGTTCTGTCACACGCTGGAAAAAGCCGAGGGGGTGTGTATCAGTCTGATAAGCGCAAGGATAGAAAAGAGAGACAATGACACAGACACAAAAACACAGAGCGTAAAGTGTGTGTGGGTTTTTTGTCTAAGTGATAGTAAAATACTTTGATAGACGCATAGCTGATGACAAGAAAGCAGAGTGGGGGAGTGAATAAATAAAAAAGGACTTTGAAAATCTACAATCCAACCAATTTTTTTCCACGTCACAGTGTGTAGCTAAACCAGTGGTTCAATGTATTTTTTTATCCAATTAAAACGTATTATCGAGCCTACAAGGGGAAAGGAATGAGGCGCTCGATAACCGCTGTGTGCCTGGTGTCTGTCTGCATAAAGCACTACTTGCTTATATCATCATAAGTGAGGTTAAATAAAGGTCACTTTGTTCCATGACATTGGCATGTCACTGATAGAATTACAGGACCTGTCCCTGTGCCATATTTAAAGGACACTCACTGTATTTCCTTTTGTGAAAATTTCGATCTGCAGATGCCGTTTTATTCTTCCCTGGCTGACAAAATTTCTGCAGCAACCCACCCTCCCATCCATAGTAAAGACCATTTTAATAGCAAAATAAGAAGCTATAGTTAAAAACGCATCCTTGAATGAATATGAAACTACCCCGGGTTGATATAACTAATCTGCTGAAAGTCCAGTCCTTTTCTTTAGAGACTTACTGTAAAAGTAAAACCATTTGCACACAAATAACATTTAAATGACTGCTACTATTTGACGACAGCTGTTCTCTCTGGAGACATAATGTTTAAATGTTACAGGATGGCATAAACCAAAACCTTTGTTTGGAAAAACAAAATTTAAACTTCAAATCTCTCCAGAGTTTTTCAAAGGGGGAAAAAAAATCTCCTCCTTAAATGTACAAAAAATAGAGGTCATTTCTAAAGGTTCTAAAAGCTCTGAAATCACTGATCTACCCTGCAAATAACCCAACTCAGTTTGTTAATTACTAGTAGGTAGTAACAGTTTAACCATGTTTTTCTCGCAGATAATGGAGCAATGCAGCAAGTGAAGTACTTTCGTTGTATTTGACAGAGGTCATCTTGAGAAGACACGCTGAGTAATGTAGGTTATCAGTGGACACACACATGTCTTTGTTATGGTGGTATTTGACGGCGTTTTTCCATAAACAGCAGAATGAAAGGTGTCAGGACAGGTACGCTTATGTAATAGAAGTCAGACCTAGAAATATGTGTAAAGATAATAGTGTTATAACAATCCATAGCAAAGTCTAATAACAATACAAATGATAAAAAAAACCCTTCAAAATAAAGTCACAGCAATATGCTTAAAGAAAGTCATTCTTTTAATCGCCTTACTTACAAAGCCATATTTGCAAACTCAAGAATGTTAGTGGCACCATCACAGTACTGTGTATTTAGACGGATAGGTCTTTACTCTCAGCCACAACTAAGACATAAAGAACGAGTCAGGAGTATAATGTGACTGACTCCTAAATATGTCAATTCCTCATTCATCTTCTAGTCATGCTAAAACCACAGGCTAAAGCCAGAGACCAGAATATGACAGAAACCTATGGAGTGAACCAAGGTGCAGATGCTGATCTCTCTCCTTCTCTCTCTCTCTCTCTCTCTCTCTGTGTGTGGGTGTGTGTGGGTGTGGGTGTGGATGTGTAGGTGTGGGTGTTTGTTCCTGGACTCGTCAGTCAGGTGTCACAACACACAGTGAAGGGAATGAAGATAACCATATAATAAATAATAGAGATTTGTGGCATGTATTTTGACTGGCAATATTTTAGTGAAGTTAAAATTAAAATTAAGTTGAAATTAAGTTTAGACACAAAATGGTTAATTTAGAGTTTTTGATTGGGAATGTTACGAGCTGCTTACTTAGAATGACATAAAGGCAGAAGGAAAAAAAGGACAATCACAAAAGACGGTGGAAGTGTTGGCTCTGAAACGAACTGACATGGTGATCACCACCAGGGGGAAGCAAAAGAGAAGAGCTCACCGGAGTGTCTCCACCTCATGTCAGTGGGCATTGACAAAAACTGCAGTTCTGCACAGACTCCCATGATAAAACGCCCAACTTTACATTAAGGTTTGCTGTGAGATTCAGACCATCACTAAAGTTTGTGTTTCAGCTTTAGTGAATAAAATTCTAGTGTCATTAGTCTCTTCCTTAACACTAGTTAGCAGATATGTTCAATTCAGTTTTATTTATAAAGTGCCAAATCACAACAAACAGTCTCCTCAAGGCGTTTTTTGTTGTAAGGTAAAGACCCTACAATCATTACAGAGAAAACCCAACAGTCAAAACCACCTATGAGCAAGCACTTGACTACAGTGGGACGGAAAACTCCTTTTTAACAGTAAGATGGATGGATGGATAGATGGATGGATAAATGCAGAGCGGTGTATAAACAGAGTGAAAAGAGGTGAATGAAGAAGAAACACTCAGTGCATTATGGGAAGGCTCCCAGCAGCCTCGGCCTATTGCAGCATAACTAAGCCTCACCTGCCTCACCTGATCCAGGCGTAACTATAAGCTTGATCAGAAAGGAAAGCTTTAAACTTAATCTTAAAAGTAGAGAGGGTGTCTGTCTCCTGAATCCAAACTGGGAGCTGGTTCCACAGAAGAGGGGCCTGAAAGCTGAAGGCTCTGCCTCCCATTCTACTTTTAAGTGTCCTAGAAACCACAAGTAAGCCAGCAGTCTGAGAGCAAAGTGCTGTATTGGGGTGATACGGTACTATGAGGTCTTTAAGATGAGATGGGGCCTGATTATTCAAGACCTTGTATGTGAGGAGAAAGATTTTAAATTTAACGTGTGTCTCTGTGCTGCAGTTCATGAATGCAGTTTGCTAATCAAGCTAAATACGGTTAGCTAACAAACACCTTTGTATCCACATGAGGCAACCTGTGGCTTCAAAAAAAAAAAAAAACCCCAAAAAAAACAAAACACCTGGTTTACAGTATGTTAGCAGAGACAGAATATTTCATTTTCAAAAAAATCTGCATTTTATACATATATTTTGATGGCTAGCATCATTTGAGGTGTTTGTTGAAAAACTTTAAAATAACCTCAGTATAAATAACCACTGTAGCAGCAGCTTAAAGGCAAGTAATGATTTTATGTTAATGATGCAACTTTAAATGAAAAGCAAGGCAAAGTTTTTATATGTCTATGATGCCTCCTGTTTATTTAAATTTCTAAGGTACAGATCACACAAGCTGGATGCAGGGACTTAAAGTCAACAAGTCAAACAGCATCTTCAGTCTTCACTTCTCATTTCAAAGTATCTACAGTCTCAGAGTATACTGCTGTTTCCAGAAATCATAAGATACGTATGTGACATAAAGTATATTACAGTGAAAGGATTAATATATGAGCATGAAACTGCACTTACATTTATCTCCTGATCAAATCTGTTAACCTACCGATAAAACAAGCATTACTGTAGCATTTTACATTAAGCTCCAGTTTCATTCACTACGGATTTATTTCAATGCACACAAAGTTTCTTGTTTCCGCGCAGTCTCTGGTGATCCAGCTGCTGTTCGTGTCATATTTGGACATAGTCCCACAGTGATTCCAGTGGGGCGGACAGTCCGGCAGCGCATCTCGTCGATCCGGTTTGTCTCCATTTAACCAAATCCACTCACTTCCCAG
>JAVDPK010001304.1:196134-214739 GCA_034780415.1 Cichlasoma orientale | reverse complement strand
CCCCCCCCCCCCCCCCCCCCCCCCCCCCCCCCCCCCCCCCCCCCCCCAGGCCACTGGGTTGGTTAATTGTTCTAATAAACTGTGCAAAAGGTCTGTTTTAAGTGAAGTTTTACTACTATGTTAACATAGTAGTAATTAGCAGGTATCTGCCGCTACAATCCTTACAATCTATGTAGCATTAGGATCAACTGATAACTACCATATCCTACCCCGAACCCAACCCAACCCAACCCAACCCCACCCACCCACCCACAAAAAAACCAAGGATGCAACAATGCAACAACCAAAATACCAAATCTGAGTCAATAAAACAACAGACGACAAGCCAATGAGTGAGATGGCGATACATCTGTCTTTTTTATTTTCTATTTAAAATTAGGTTAAATTTTCTATAATGGTCTGGAGTGAGCTAAAGGTATCACAGGTGTGAGCTAAAGCGCACACTTGCTTTTTCTTACTTTTTTGAGGCCATATCACTTTTACAATATAGTGTGGGAGGCTTCTCCTTTAATTTCGTCATAGATACACAGAGGAGCAGCAGTTTCATGCATGCATGCACGAACAGACAAGCTAACCTCTAAGTCACGTTTCGCTTGGGGATCAAACACTTATTTCACTCAGTGAGTTGCACATCAGTGTAGCTTTTTTCAGCTATATCAGTGTTCAAATTATATACAAGCTCTAACACTGATGTTTTCAATAATACCCTAATAACAGCTTTCTCACACCAGTCCTATGCTAGAAAGACAAAATGAGTCAACTTGACTGCTTTTCAGTAGGTTTCAATATATTAAAATGGTGTAAATCTGTCATTTTTAGCTGTGAGAGTAATTTAACTACAACCACAGGGGCTATGTCAAGGTTATTTGTATACAACCAGTCGTCAGTTTCACTTCAGCTTCTCATAAATAGCACAAAATATCACACAAAAGGTTGCACAAAGGAAGCAGCTGCTAAATATTGCAGTGGTGCTACAAAAGTTACTAAGCACTCATTTAAGAAATACAGGTGAGAAAAGTCTAACCATTACTAGCTTTAGCTTTGGTTACTGGACAGTAATGCTGACCAGCGGCTGCTCTTTACTGTACTGTGTTTGTGCAACAGAGAATCACACTCGTCAAGAAAAAAACAACACATAACAGACCAAACAGAGACATGTCCTGTGACACAGACTTAGAAGGAAGTTGGCTCGCTTACAGAGAAGCCGACAAATATATAGCAAAAGAGAGAAATGCTAACTTGTAAGACACTGTGTGACTGAGACTGAAACACAGACAAAACCACAACACAGAGGAAGGATGATAAGAGGGTAAAGTGGTTTGCCATCAATGGATTTGTTAGTCAATAGTGATGTGACTCAGCCACATCACTATTATGATGATATGATATGATGATTATGAAAAACAGGACAAAATTCATAAAAACTGACAGAATTGTTTGCTTTGTAACTCTGTAAAAGCTGAACGATGAGAATCACAGGGAATCTTTTAAGGCTCACACCTGCCACCAGGAGCTGCACGCCGGCCTGCTCTGGCATCTTCTCCGTGGAGTGGTTGGTGATGAGGTAAAACACGTAGGTCCCACTGTCTGACTGTGTCACATCAGTAATCCTAAGAGAACAGTTCTCGCTTCCTGGTTGTCCCAGGTACTGCACCCTGTTCTGGTAGGATGGATCCGGGAAGATATGATCACTGTGGTAGACGTATCTGACACGGACAGAGGGACAAACAAACGGGGCTTAGACAGCTGTGCTCTTTACCTGGACCCTTGTGTGTGTTTCTGTGTGGCTTAAAAACTTCACTATTACCTTGGCGTAATACACCGACTGTCTTCAAGACACCACATCTCAGACAAGACTTTGTACCCTTGTGCTTCGTCACCTCCCCCATCCTGACAGATACACAGAGCTTTTTCTCAGTGGATACAGAAAAGTGACAAATTCTGTATTAACTTGACCGTAGATGTTTAAACCACACCTGAAACACTGTCTGTAAGCTTAAAATAATAACGAATTCTATTTAGTGTTCATCAACAATCAAGAACTACTGACACTTATTCATTCTGAATGCACTTTTTTAGCTCTCTAGAAAAAGCCTTCAGGTATAGTGCAACAACTAACAATGCCTCCTTTATTGAAATACCTGAGCAGAGAGCCGCCTCTCTTCCTGCGGGTAGTCATAGGAACACGGGATAACTACGGAAGAACCAATGACAGCACAGATGGGACCAGAAGGCAGATGAACTGACCAATCACCAGCAAGAATACCTGGACGGGAGCGAACGTGTGCGTTATAACAAAAATGAAAAAAGTCCTAAATTCTGACTGTTAATTTTGTAGACTTGGAATTACTTTGATGTTTCTGTCTTTGCACCAAGCTCATGGATGGTGCGGTGCTTTCATGCATGTACTCACCTTTCAGAGAGAGTGTGAGCAAGAGCCAGCAGCTCTGAGCCGTGCCTCCATCCATCTTCTGCCTTCCTTGCTGTCTGTTTTGCTGTGGTACTCTGATTCTCCCAACTTCAGTGTCCTATTAACCTGCTCTGGCGCCCTTTTCACTCTGTCCAACAAGGTGTCCTCCTGTAATCTTTGGTTAGCTCAGACTGATAGGTCGAACGCTCCAGGTTCCCTTTTATTTTCTCTGCCAATGAGGAACTAAGATCGTGACTAGGCTTTCATGTCAATAAAGGGAACTTGACATGCGTAAGTGTGTTTTTCTCCACTGATGTATGTGTGAGGATGGAGGCTGGTGGATACTGTATGCGTCTGCTGGCTCATTGACACTGCGGGTGCTGCCAGACTGTTCTTCTCAATGTGGTCGTGCGTTATGTTTATGTAGCTGACAGTGCGTTGAGCTGCAGCAGGTCTGCAGGGTCCCGAGCGGGCGCTCGTGCAAACGAGTGCTGACGTCACTCGTGCCCCTCTCTTGTGCGCAGTGACCGCTCACAGGACGACCAGGGCGCACACGGAGCGAGGAAGCCCGAATTAAAGTTTCACGAAGTTTGTTTGAATTCGTCCAAATGTTTCTCTCTCTTCTGCTAAAAGCGGGCGCCAGAGGTTTTGGTTGACAGGAAGAGTTGACGTAGAAAACGGCTATATTTTTTTCTTCTTCTTTGTTGGGGTCAGTAACCTGTGAAGAGGGAGAGGGGGAGAGCAAAAAAAGGGGAAAAGCTTGGAAAGCTTGTGATTTATTTACTTTTCGTTTAAACTTTATTATCTTGTGTCTTCCACTTAGAAGTTTTGTTGGCCTTCTTTTAATTTTTGCGTCTGTTTAAAGCGAAACGCTCCACCTGCAGCAAAGACAGACAGGTGAGTCATTTTCTGGAAGGCGACTTGAATAGTGCGTTCAAGCCCTGTTTAAAAAGACATTATTAGCAATCAGGCTATTTTCTTTTTCCCCTTAAGGGATGAACCTTGCTTAAATTATGTGAACTAGTCTGAAGTAAAGTTGCCCAACTGTTATATTTGAATTATTTAAAGTCTTTTATGGCGAACTTTTTAATGCTCTTTGGTTTGTTGAACCTGTTTAATCAGTCAAAATTAAAACAAATACATTTATAGGCTTTTCTAATATCACAGCACAGGCTTTACATTATAATGTATATCATAGCAATTTAATGGACTAGGAAATTAAATAGCCTGGTTAGATTACTTTAAATAAGATCTTAGTGATCTCATTTGACTTTATACTGTGCATATACAGCAGCAAATACTGTTCTTTTTTAATAACCACCATCCAGTTATCTGTTACTATGCACATGTAATTATAGCTTTATTAGGTACATGGGTTAATTTGAATGATCTAAGCAGTGAATCAAATGGAAGCAGCTCAGTGCATTTAGGCATGTAGACATGGTTAAGAAGTTCAATTAGGAAAGGAAGGTAATTTAAGTAAGTTTGAAGATGGCATGGGTGTTGGTACCAGACAGGCTGGTCTGAGTATTTCAGAAGCTGCTGATCTACTGGGATTTTCCCACACAAACATCTCTAGGGTTTACAGAGAATGGACCGAAAAAAGAAAACATCCAGTAAGTGGCAGTTTTCTGGGTGAAAATGCCTTGTTGATGTCAGAGGTCAGAGGAGAATGGCCAGACTGTTTCAAGCTGACAGGAAGGCAACAGTAACGCAAATAACCACTCGTTACAACCAAGGTATGCAGAAGAGCATTTCCGAACACACAACTTATCAACCAGATGGACTACAGCAGCAGAAGACCACACCAGGTGCCACTCCTCTCAGCTAAGAACAGGAAGCTGAGGCTACAATTCACACGGGCTCACTAAAATTGGATTACAGAATATTGGAAAAACTTTGCCTAATCTGATGAGTCTTGATTTATGCTTCAACACTGGCCTGGTATGGTCCGAATTTGGTATACCATGGATTCATCCTGCCTTGCAAGACTGGTTCACGCTGATGGTGGTGATGTAATGATGTGGGGGACATTTTATTGGCACACTTTGCACGCGTTTAACCACCATTGTTGTTGACCATGTCTGTCCCTTTACGCCCACATTGTACCCATCTTCTGATGGCTGCTTCCAGCAGGATAACATGCCACAAATGTCAGATCATCTCAAACTGGGTTCTTGAACATGACAGTGAGTTCACTGTACTCAAATGGCCCCCAGAATCACCAGAGGTCAGTCCAATAGAAAGGGAGATTTGCATCATGAATATCCAGCCAGCAAATCAGCAGCAACTGTGTGATGCTATCAAATCAGTATGGACCAGCTCCTTGTTAAATCAGTGCCCTGAAGAATTAAGACAGTTCTAAAGGCAAAAGAAGAAGATCTAATCTGGGACTAGCAAGGTGTACCTAATAAAGTGGTAGGCGAGGATATGACTCATATACACAGACTCGAGCACAACAGAATAAGAACTTGATTACAAATATAAGCAACATCAGATGTAAAAGTGTAACGTAAGATGCATCATGCATATGAAAAGATGCTGCCATTATTTACCTGTTCAAGATAGAGTGTAGTACAATATTATGCTACGTCCTGTAGCAACGAGTTTTTTGGGTTTTTTTGCACAATACTCTCAATGTTATGTTGCCAGACAAAAGGGAGCAACCATCTGCCCCGAGGAGTCAAGGAGAGAGGGAAGGAAGGAAGAAATTGCCATTGCCATTGCTTCCTATTGTGCACAAATGTATGCTGAAAAAGTTGTGACAGAAGGAAAGATGGGTGAGTGTGATTTTGAAATACACTCATGTTTTTACTCTCGCCCTCCCTCTCTTATAAAGTCTTTCCCTCTCTCTCTCTCTCTCTCTCTCTCTCTCTCTCTCTCTCTCTCTCTCACACACACACACACACGCATGCATGCAAACATATCTGAAGATTAAAATGCTGTGCTGATCATGCTGCAGCACATGCAGCCCGTTTTCTGTGTTTGGGAACAGACATCAGCCCATATGACAGTTAACCATTAACTGCTTTGTTCGGAGCTGCCTGGCTGTCTCTCTGAGCGTCACTGGATTTATTTTTGAGGTTCTTTCAGGGTGAAAAACACATACTTGGCTGGCGGATGTTTTAAGCCCTAACCCAGATAGAAATCTGACATGTCAAAGTCCTTTATACACACATACAGTCAACTGTAACGCGTTATACTACCACAACAACACCACACTCCCTTGGCAATCATAAACTAGCTACTTACTGTAACCTTAGTTCTCCTTGTCTTATTCCAACACAACTGCATCAGCATCAGGGAAACCCAACATTAAAAGGAAACCCGAGGATCCACATCTGCGCTCCTGTGGCTTGGTATTAGCTGAAATGGGATGTGGCACAGATGTTTTATGGCTCCAAATGAGTTTACTGCAACTTATGGAAGGGAAGATAAGATTATTTGCCCTATTACTGCTAAAAGGCACTTGTGTCAGTATGAACTGTGATACTCTTGTCATGTGTACATAAATATGTGACCTTTCACAAGCTCTCAGCGTTCTAATGCAGAAAACAGTTTCAATATTTGTAGAGAGGTACTTTAACACTTTAGTTGTTTTTAATATATATAAATGCACTAGTGATAAGTTGCTTTGTTTACCTTACACGAGGGACAGTTAAAGTGCCAGAAATAGTCTCCCAGGAAATGAAGTATCTTTTAAAATGATATCCAAATCTTCTTCTCTTCTTCCTCTTGGCCAAGGCTTTCCTGCAGCTAGCTGTCTTTGTCTCAGCGTGGTCTTGTGAGCCTCCTGAAAAGGAGTTGACTCAAATACAGGCTGCGTCTTTGCTGGGTGTAATTACACAGGAAACACACTTCAGCTTAGGAGTGGCACATGCTGTGGCTAATTTTGTTTTTGCCTGAGCTCAGATTTGGTGGTACGTCATCTATTTTCAGAAGCAATCTGTGTTTACCTTAACGACATGTTTATATGCCACACAAGTGTGATAAAGTAGAGAGAAGCAAATATGCACATGCATATATGTGCACATGCTTCTCACAGGGTAACAACTCTGTATCTATCAATCTAATATTTCCTGTGCAGAATGATTGCGCTTTTTTTTAGTTTTCCGCCGTAATGACCACTACACGTGTGACTCATAGCTTGTGCTGTATCTTCAGCTGTGTGTGTGTGGGGTCTCTTTCTGCTTCTGTACTGTTATTATGCCACTCCTGCCACACCTAGGTTCACTTGACGATGGAGATTCCTCTGTGTTTATTTTGAAAACCCATTAAATCCTTTTCCTATTTCTGTTGGAGGGGATGTATATGTTGAAGAAAGCTCAGACCTGTACGTAAAAATCAGATTGTTCTGTTTTTCTAGTGTCCAAATTAGAGGAGAAAGGATGACACAGTAGATGCTGACAATGCAATGGGGGAATGCAGTGAGTCAGGAGACCTAATAAACATTAGCCTAGCGCGTAAAAATGTTAGTAAGTGAAGATTTATTAATGCAAAAATAACAAGTACTATGTGCTATGGGTGAAAGATATATTGTAAAGTGTGCTGTGGTAACATGACAGTAGTCAGACAATGGGCTGAAAGTACTGAAAGTTTGAGCTAAGATTGTTTAGTAAAATCGACCTGCTTCATTAACACACTGTCATTAAAAAGCATTTCTGATATTAATCACAGACAAAAAGATTTAATCTTTGTGATCTTCTGAGGAACCGTTTGTGTTCCTAAGCCTTTGGAACAAGTCCTAGAAAGGTTTTTACACAAGCTGTTAGTTTATCAAGAGTTCAGCTAATATTAACCTGCATGTAAAGAAACTTAAACTTGGCTTTGGTGGGAAAAAATATACATTTTTGATGTAAGGATGTGTTTTTGTGTGTGGTTTTTTAAACTTGGTTTAGGGATGCAGTAACCAGCTTCACTTGTCATCCGGTGCACAGCTGCTGCTTATTAACCAGCAGTCAGGTGCTACATGCCATGCCAAAAGTATAACTTCCAGAGTCCCACAGAATGACTAACTTGTGACTCATGAACGAGGACAGACATCGCCAACTATAAAATAAGTGTGTGGGTGCTCAGTATGTTTCCATGCCTCAGTCAAGTAGAGTATGATGATTCATTCTTACCACAGTGACAGCCTTATTTCCCATAAAGGCAAAAAAACCATGGCAACAATGTATCCAGACACACTTCGTAGCAGCCCTAAATTTGGACTGCATTGTTAAATGACACTGAAACAGTGCATGGTAGCACAAAGCAACTAAAATCTTTTTGTTGATCATCTGTTAAGCTTGTTGTTGACAGGAGCTCGGGGAGTGTCTCAGACTTTGTATCTTGTATAAACCTTTGTTAGTAGATTGTTTTGGTTAGCTGTCAGTTCAATGAACAAGCTGTGATGGTGTGTTCTTTCAGGGTAACATGCATTCCTAATATCATATTTATATGGACTCCACTCAGTACTTTATACCAATTTTTACTATGTAAACCTACTAACTGATGGTAGTACCACGGAGTTTTCAGAAAGCCCTGCTTCATAATACACACATAGACACGTGTACCCACACACACAAGAGAGAAGTGGGTCTCAGGTAGAGGTAGCTACAATGGAGAGCTTGTTCTGGCCTGCTGTGTGATTGGGAAGACGGCATGTGGGGGGAGTATAGCAGGCAAAAAACAGAAGGAACAGCCAATATCAGGAACAATGGAGGGGTGAGCGGCACCAGTCTAGAGGGGTTTCACATGTGAACTGGGAAGACTGTAGGGAGAATCAGTTTGTACACTATCAGAAAGTCTGCACAATGCTTTCTCATTTCTCCAAATAACTTGGTTCACGTGTGTGTGTTTCCTGGGTGGAGTGTGCAGGTGGCAGGAAACACGATGCCTAGTTGCTCGCTGTGAATTCTCTGGAGAGTTACTCTCTCTCTTCTCGAATGGGCACATTTGGACATCACATGGAGTTTGTGCTAGGGAGATCTCTGTTGGATGTCTATTAAAGTTCAGGCCTGCAGTGTATTAAAACCGTTTTAGTGTAGTGGTTCACACTACAGATCCCCAGTTCAGTCCTGGGAGGAGACACAGATCCCTTTAGGCTTGTGAGTAAGGGTGTGGGCAAAAGTAGCTCTTTGATGTTTTGTTTTGCTAGAGCTGAGGTGTGGTGGAAAGAAAATCTGAAAGAACTGACATGGATCCTTAAGCTTGGTCATAGTAAAGTCACTAAACTTCTACCTGTATATTCACCATCTCTTTTTGACCTCTGAGTCACAGTTGTTAATCACAGTTTCAAAGAACAATAACGCCATTATTTTGCTTGCTGTTTGCATGGAAAAAGCCTGAGGAAAGGTGAGATGGAAGAGAGGACAGTTATGAAGAGTGAGGAGGAGAAGACAAAAGTCACAAAGAGAAGAGAGGAAGGAGGCAAGACAAAGGTAGGCAGTTTTAAGGGGTGTGTATACAGTACAGGTAGAGTTAGTCAGGGAGAGGTTATGGTGTGCGTAGAAAAAACAGTGCGAGGAGTTAGCAGAGCAGAAGGCTAAGGCCCCTGGATTAGCAAGTCTATACAGATGTTGTGTATCATAACGACACAGAAATTCAGCAGCTGTGGAACCCAGCACTCTCATTAGTTTTGTGTAACAGTTATATTTCCTTTTTAATCCTTCAGTTGTTTTCTCCAACACAAAAAGACACTGTAATGTACTTACCAGGGTGCAGAAACAGGCCTTTGGTGACTGTACTTATATCACAATTCCAAAAGAGTTCATTTTAATTGTTTTTTTTATTTTTAATATTTTTCTTGTTTTTATTCACTGAAAATGAGAAAGATAAGGGCGTGAAAGACATCCTGCCTGTGTCTCTTGACAGATACAGCGGCAGGAAGGAAACTAGCCATGGTTGAATATTTTCTCTGATTTGACAGCAGATATACTTTGAGTATCTCTAGTTGTTTCTGGGCACACTGACAGTTTTGCTGTTACACTGCTGCTGATCTCATGCAACATGCTGAACAGAAAATCCACGTAAAGTTAGTACACTTGATGCAGTAGGACTGATGAGGATTGGATCTAATAAGAAAACGTACGCGAACTCTTAAATTACCTGACAATGTTTGTCCAAGTTACATGCCTTGGCCAGTTCAGTGTGTCTGAGCCAAACATGCACTCTGGAAGTCAGAACTGGCCCACCAAAGGGTCCTTTGTATGGATTTGCAGTTTGCAAATTGCAGAGGAGATGGGAATAATTTTCAGACTGTTCCCTGTCATTATGCATGAATCACATCATAAGAGAGATTGTCTGAAATGTTAATTTTATCCAAACCAGTGTTCTGAAGTATCATTAGTTTTATCCATGATCTGGCATACTACATCAAAGTCAGGCGGTCAAGCAAAGGAGCCAGGCTGGCGTGCAAAGGCTAAATATATGTGGAAAAATTGAGACACATTGTTGAAAGTGCACCCATTTTTCAGACATCCTGAGATGTTTATTATGTTTTTGATTCTTCATTAATGATGTTCTCAAGATGTTAAAATATTCCATCTTTACACAAAAAGAAGGAAAAAACATTTTAAGGCGTTTTTATATATTTTGATACAATGGGGCTAATGGTCCAGTCCACCTGAGATCAGATTGGGCTGTATGCATGGATATATGTATGTATCTTGCATGTGCCTCCATGATGTAAAGTGAGCTTTACATCAACTGTGTGCACACAGACCTTTATATAAAAACACCCAAGCCTTTGGTATAATAAATGGCCAAAAGTACCCTTAAACACTTGTTCACATAGCTGAGGCCAGCCCGCACCAAATTACAGCATCAGTTGCCTTAAGGTGCTTTACACTGTAAGGTAAAGACCCTACAATACAGTAAATGACTTGCTCCAGTTGTGAAGCAGTTGGGCACACAAGTAGCTAATTGAATAATGTGAATAATGACAAACACACCAGTTTTAGTATTTCCCTAAGTTCCAGCATGGTCAATCTGACCTCTAATCAGTTAATAACTATACAGTACTTAACTAGCTATGACATTTGTTTAAAAGTGCGTCTGTGTTAAGTTAGAATACAAGCCTCCTGATAAGGCTGGGCCGTATCATATCATTCACGATAATACCGGTAAAAAAAAAAATATCTTGCCCGGGAAAATAAATTATATCATAATATGCTAATTTCATGGCACAAATACGTCACCCCACCACGCAGCGGATTATGTTCACGTGGGTCATGCAGTGTTGCCAACTTAGTGACTTTGTTGCTACATTTTTTTTTTTTGCAAAAAGCGACTAGCAACAAATGTAGCTAGTTTTTCCAGTGACGTCAGAGAGTTCTGGAAACCTGAAATCCTCCGCTCTCGCCGTGTTTTGTGCCCCCAAGAGTACTTGGCTGTTGGGTTGTACTGTAAGTCACATGACCTTAATAACGGAAGTGAGTCTTCATTTCATGTGTTGGTGATGCAGCCGCCAGACATGTAGACGCCGCATTGAGCAGGTGGGCCAGTTGCTGTGATACGTCAGTGCATATGTCTGTGGATTTGCTAAACTAGCGAGAACCTTTCTGACTGAAGGATGGAATTTTGTTCATTCAGTCTGTTTACATATTATTTGCACAGTGTACTGGCTGTACAGGAGTACACACAGGAGGAAGTACTTTGGTGAAGTCTACTTCACTGCAGACTGGTTTTTAAAGAATAAGTCAGCCTTTTGCTGTTTTTGCTCGGTATCTTTTCTGTTTAAATTTTAATAGCAGAGCTGTGAGTGTTTTGTTATAGAGGAAAAAAACGTTATTTAAACATTATTTAAATATGCCAATAGTTTATTTTTGAGCATTTTCTCATGTACATTTACAATTGAATGTTTAAAAGAAGTGCCCATGCGACTCAGAACTGCCTTTTTGTTTATACCTTTTGGGAAGAAAAATATATCGTATATATGTCGTATATCACCATTCAGCTAAAAAATTGATATTATTTTTGGTCCATATCGCCCAGCCCTACCTCCTGATGGTTGGTAGTGGGAAGAGACAGGAGGAGACCTGTGTTTCATGATGAGGGATGTGCATGGCACACTGACAGTTATCATAATGAGTTTCTTTCTGTATGTTTAGAAGTGTATGCTGTTTCTCTAAATTTCTTGTCCTCTTGATGAGAAACAGGGAAAAAAAATGTGGACACTTGCAGAAAGAAGAATTATATCAGTGGAGTTTAACAAACTTATCAAAGCAAGAACAGGACTTATAAAACTGTTATAACAAGTCACATCCCAAGGGGTTGTCGGTCATGACAGTGAGCCACCTTACCCAATACCAGGAAGCTGAAACTGAAACTTTAATGGATTATTAATTAGTTTTTCAGTGTCTGCAATGAAAAATGTGTAATTACTCAAGGGGTCAACTCAAGTTGACAAACTGTTCTCAGAGCAGAGCATACAGGAAGGGAAACACTGAAAGCAACACCCCTGTGCAGGTGCAACACAAACACACAGTACGTGCACACAGGGCAGATATGGCACTATATCCTAGTTTAAGAGTTTGTTCTTGCTTTGTGGAGAAATGCTAGACTTTAGACTTATTGATCAGTCAGTGTCATTTGTACTTTTCAGCTTGTGCCAGGGACTGTGCTGTATGTCTGCTTTCCCTGGGGCTGGAGTTAGACCAGCCATTTCTGGGAGGCTTTGTAGGGCAGCTTGAAAGTAAAAAACTGAACAGCAACAGTTTGACCTTTGTCCATATATTTTTGTTAAAACACCTGCATGCATATATAGTTGCCAGCAGTGACACAGTTAACTTTAGCTCAATATTTACTCTTTTAGATTTCATCACCCAAAGCTTCTCATTAGCAAAGTGTGTTTGTTGGTGTGTTATATAACATTAAAAGCTTGAGTGCTGCTATATATATATGCATTAAATTACTGTCTATAAACGTATGTATGTTTGTGTGTCTGCAAATGTGTGCCTGCAGGCAGCAGAGGCATCTCTCTGACCTGTGTGTTGACCCCCTGCCGGGTAATTGGAGTGTGTGTAACGCTGATGACCTTGGGAGCCATTGGAGCAGCCGTCTGGGCCGTAGGTCAGACTGCATTGCTCCCACACCTACACACATTTTGGTCAAAAAATGTTGATGAACATAATCTGTGCCTGTTGATATTTCAAGCTGTTTATATTGTATGCTTCTCTCTATCTGATGATGCAAAGGCTTTCGATGTTTGCAGTCGCAGATTAACCTGATGTGCTGTTTTTATTGCACTCTGTAGTTACATATTGCACAATGGAGGAGGACATAGAACAGTATGATGGTGAGTCTACTGATGGCTTCGAACGTATGTGTTTCTAATATAAAATCTTATATCACATTTTAATTATTAATACTATAAAAATCTGATAAAACTAGAATCCCAGTGTAGTATTCATATTTGATTTGCATTATATATATATAAGCAAGTTTTGAATAATCTCTTATGAATGGTTTCCTGAAATTCAACTACATTGCAGGAGTGTGTGCTATTGGGCCGGTTGTTTTAAAAGTAGCCCTTATAATTCCCCGCAGTCCAGGTAAATTCACCTGACCAGCATCTCAGAGTCTTCGACTCCACTCAGAGGAGGTGGCGTCAGGTGTGTTCGTCTTCAGCTGATGAACTGCTAGCCAGCATCAGCTGTGAAGAAGTGGGATTTGTCAGGTGCGATGGTTTCACAGTTACATTGCAATGTTTCAACATGACGCAGCGTCATACTAAGGACTAATGTGTGTGCGCTTGCTTCAGTGTGCTGAATTACTCAGTCACAGCCGTGTCAGAGGCCAGCGGCGATGGCGGAGACTTCTTCTGCGTCAGACAGGAAGAGCTCAGCTATGGCAAGAAAATCAAAGACTCATTGTATCCATGGTAACACATACACCTGAGTGGTTGTCTCACAGCAGTCTGCCCTTCTACTACACTGTCCTCTCTGTTGCGTTTCCTGTCTCTTCTTTCACTTGTCTTCTCCGTTAACATAGAGGACAGCCGAACACTGACTTCAGTTTTTGGATGTTTTCTCTGTCAGGCTGTTACTAACTGTCCGTCTTTGTTTCAGTGACTGTGAAAGCAGGGAAGTTCTCAGGCTGTTGTGCCAAGGTAAGATCACAGATCTGCACCCATTCTGTCTGACACACTGGCCCACTTTATACACCGATACCCAACACTCACACTGTTTCCACACTGGTTTGTAAAGCTCCCATAAATGGTCTTTTCTTGTCTAATTTCTGCTTGTCTCGCATTTATTTATTAAGCTTTTGACTGATCGCTCTACTTTATTTCATGCTGGTATTCTTAGTGATTTCTTGACCATATCAGTCTTTCATCTAGAGTTTAAAAAGGGTTTCAATTCATTTTGTCTTCCTTTCTGTCACTCTTTTACACCACGTGCTTCTCGGTAGACTGCGGCAGACGTAGTTTTGCAGCAGACCGTATAGTGGGTGGTGTGGATGCAAGGCAGGGCAGCTGGCCTTGGCAAGTCAGTTTGCAATATGATGGAGTTCATCAGTGTGGAGGATCCATCATCTCAGACCGCTGGATTGTTTCTGCAGCTCACTGCTTCCCAGAGTAAGTGACACAGATGGACTTTACACAGAAACAGCAGCTAGATGGATTATTAAAGCTTTCCATAAGTTCCAAGGCATACCTGAAAGTTTAATCAAAAATTGTACAGGTATTTTTGAATAAAACAGTTTTTTTTTTAGAATAAAACGTTAACCTCAGCTACTGTAGCAACTACTAAGACTCTTGCTTCTTTGATGGGCCCCCAATTGTGCATGGGCCCCTCAGCATTTGCCGTGTATGCCCACTGGAAAATCTGTCATTGGGTGTATGTTTGGGAAGTTTTATATGTGTGTGTGTGTGTGTGTGTGTATCAAGGATGGAAAAAATGTGTTGAACACATCACAGCGTGTCCCATTTTTACCCTACTCATGCTAGGCGGTATCGCTATGTTAATCGCTGGCGTGTGCTGTTGGGCTCCATCTACAATAAGCCAGTCAATGCCAATGTAGCGGAGGTGAAGACCATTGTTTACCACAGCAGCTACCTGCCCTTTGTAGACGCTAACATTGATGACAACAGCAGGGACATCGCCGTTCTGGCCCTCACCCAACCTCTCACTTTCAATGGTAGGGCGCACTGGCACATCATCAAAACCTGCATGGTTTCAGTATCCTGTTTTCTAAATTTCTGTCAGAAGGACAAAATCTATTTTATCCGACATAATTATGTCAAGATCAAAAACGCTGCCACTACTGATTGTCTCTGATGCTTTAAACGGGCACTAAAGCTTAAATTTTCCCAACACTATGTACAGAATATTTGGTGTATTTTTATAACATAATATATACAACTTGGTAATGTAATGAAACTAGAAATACAACATTCGGTCAGTTACAGGATTTTCTGGAGAAAATAACAAATGTCTAAACATAAACTGTTCATACTGAATGAAAATACTGGGACATGAATATAAAATATCAAGCAAGTCACTCAGGATTCTGAAATATGAGGTAATTAATAGTAATTTTATAATGTGATGATACTATATAGGCACTGAAGTGGTCACTTCAATGACTCTAATTGATAAAGACTGCAGATAACAAATGAAATGCACTAAACACTGTTAATGCTTTGTGTTATAGTGTACAAGTTTTGTTTCAGTTGGTCATGTCTGACATCTAGTGTTTGACAGTTAACACTACAAAAACTGCACAAAGTTTACTGAGGGAAAATAAAATACACTATGTTGCCAAAAGTATTCACTCAGCCATCCAAATCATTGAATTCAGGTGTTCCGATCACTTCCATGGCCACAGGTGTACAAACCAAGCACTTAGGCATGCAGACTGCTGCTACAAACATTAGTGAAAGAATGGGTCGCTCTCAGGAGCTCAGTGAATTCCAGCGTGGTACCGTAATAGGATGATACCTGTGCAACAAGTCCAGTTGTGAAATTTTCTCAATACTAAATATTCCACAGTCAACTGTTAGTGGTATTATAACAAAGTAGAAGTGATTGGGAACGACAGTCCAGGTAAAATCACAGTGTGGGGTCAGCAGATGCTGAGGCGCATAGTGCACTCTGTAGATTTAATCACTACAGACCTTCAAACTTCATGTGGCCTCCAGATTAGCTCAAGAACAGCGCATAGAGAGCTTCATGGAATGGGTTTCCATGGCCGAGCAGCTGCATCCAAGCCTTTCATCACCAAGCACAATACAAAGCCTCAGATGCAGTGGTGTAAAGCACGCTGCCACTGGACTCTAGAGCAGTGGGGACGTGTTCTCTGGAGTGATGAATCACACTTCTATGTGTGGCAAGCTGATGAATGAGTCTGGGTGTGATGGTTGCCAGGAGAACAGTACTTGTCTGACTGAACTGAGCCAAGTGTAAAGTTTGGTGGAGGGGGGATTATGGTGTGGGGGTGTTTTTCAGGAGTTGGGCTCTGCCCCTTAGTTTCAGTGAAAGGAACTCTTAATGCTTCAGCATACCAAGACATTTTGGACAATTTCAGTTTCCCGACTTTGTCTGAACAGTTTGGGGATGGCCCCTTCCTGTTCCAGCATGACTGCACAGCAGTGCTTAAAGCAGGACAATAAAGACATGGATGAGCGAGTTTGCTGTCGAAGAACTTGACTGGCCTGCACAGAGTCCTGACATCAACCTGATAGAGCACCTTTGGGATGGATTAGAGCAGAGACCGTGAGCCAGGCCTTCTCGTCCAACATCAGTGTCTGACCTCACAAATGTGCTTCTGGAAGAATGATCAAAAATTCCCATAAACACTCCTAAACCTTGTGGAAAGCCTTCCCAGAAGACTTGAAGCTGTTATAGCTGCAAAGGGTGGGCCGACATCATATTAAATCCTCTAGATTAAGAATGGGGTGTCACTCGAGTTCACATTTTAGTGAAGGCAGACAAGTGAATACGTTTGGCAATATAGTGCATGGTTGAGTGTGGTGCTCTTAGGGGACCTGCAGCGTTCAGGATTTGCATGTATTTTCTCTCTAATTTGTTTTTGCTGATGTGGATGACGACATATCTCAGAAGAAAGGGCTGAAATGCATGTCTCTGAGACAAACATTCAAACAGTACATGTTTTATGAAGGTTACAAAAAAAATCCATTGGGAACACTGTGGGTGAGGTCAGCAAGCAAGCATGAGGGAATGGGAAACAGCTGTGGGTGGGGGTTTGGGTAATCATGTGAGTGGGAAGGCAGAAAAGAGTGGGCCTTCTGGAAGGAATGTCATGCATTAATGAATTCAGACAGTCAACTGTCTGTTGTTTTCATTAAATACATGCATTTTTGGTGATAATAAATATTTGTTTATGGTCCTGTTATATTTGTGTGTAGAATACATCCAGCCCGTTTGTCTGCCTGCATATGGTCAAAGGCTGATAGATGGACAGATGGGGACAGTGACAGGCTGGGGAAATGTAGGGTACTACGGTGAGTCTACATTTCATTACAGCTGTTCTGCACTCCCCTGCAGAAATAGTTATGGATAAAATTGATATTTCTATAGCCCGGCTTTTTGCATTCAGTAGTTGTTTTTACATTTAAACATCATAATGTACATCAGTGCTAGTGTGTACTAAACTACAATAAATAACAAACATACTGGGAAAAGTGTCAGCTGCATGACTGAGTTGTGACAACTACAAATAACAGCTATTCATACATAGTTAATGATAATCAGGTAAACCCAGTTGCTGATTTTTAATAGGGTTTTTGATCATTCTCACTTATAGGCCACCTAGCAGATGTTCTCCAGGAAGCCAATGTCCCCATCATTAGTGATGCTGTCTGCAATGCTCCTGATTACTACGACAACCAGATCACCACCAGTATGTTCTGTGCTGGCTACGAGAAAGGAGGCACTGATGCCTGTCAGGTCAGATTGTGCACGTGCAGCATTTTTGTCTTTGTTTAATCCAATACGTCCTTCCTGATTTGATGTTATTGCAGTCTAATGCATTTGAATTTACCCGCACTGGGTACTTAAAATGTGAGTGCGTGTCTGATGTTTCAGGGAGACAGTGGTGGTCCCTTTGTGGCAGAGGACTGCTTGTCTAAGACCATTCGATATCGTCTGCTGGGAGTGGTGAGCTGGGGAACTGGCTGTGCCATGCCCAAGAAACCTGGTGTCTACACGAAAGTGTCCCGATTTCTGCCCTGGATATCTACAGCCATGAGGGTAAGAGTCTGGATACTTTGCATTCGATCACACACACACACGCACACACACACTGCATGAAAAACTGGCTTTGCACTCAAGCAAACCTCCTTAAATCCCAGCACTTAGGTTGTTTGCAGCCTGTGACATTCGCCTGTGTCATACATTAGAAAGAATCACTTGCAGGGGATGAGGTAGAAGTGTGAACATGTCTAATTAGGCTGGCTTTCAGCCAGAACAGGAGTGACTAGACCAGCTCACTGTGGCACTGGAAAAAGCCACCGATTTATCATCTTCACCCTGCTCCAGTCACACAGGCTTAGATAAACACCTCCCTATTCATAACTCTATGTCAAAGATTTGTTTCAGAACAAGGCGTAGCCTCTGGACCACACTTTCCTGATTTACATTTGTATTGCTTCTAGTACTTTCATTTCCAAAAAACATGTTCCAAGACCTATGAGCTGGAGGACCAACTACAGAGATTCTCAAGCTTGTAAAACTGCAGTTGGACTTTATATTCACATTTTCCTGTGGGGTATACTATAATCACAATTATTAATTCATGGGGAAAAATGATTTTTTCCAAAAACAATATTTGCAGTAGCAACATTTATAATCTAAGAACTTGATAAAAAGCAGAATGTGTAAATGCACAAACAACTAACTACTGGATCAGTTGGTAATATTAAAGTATATTTTTATAGCACCATCAAAATTAGCTTTACACACCCAAAAAAACAAATAAGAGTCAGCAGAGTCAGGTTTGAATAAACAGGCAAATATAAAACTTAAAACAACAGATCATTAAAACCATGATGGACTAGTCTGGGTTTGGTGGTTGCCAGGAGAACGGTGCTTGTGTGACTGCATTGTGCCAAGTGTAAAGTTTGGTGGGGGGGGGGGGGGTTATGGTGTGGGGTTGTTTTTCAGGAGTTGGGCCCGCCCCCTTAGTTCCAGTGACCTCGATTCATGCTTCAGCATACCAACACATTTTGGACAATTTCATGCTCCCAGCT
>JAVDPK010001304.1:182647-195724 GCA_034780415.1 Cichlasoma orientale | reverse complement strand
GCTGTTATAGCTGCAAAGGGTGGGCCGACATCATATTAAACCCTATGGATTAAGAATGGGATGTCACTAAAGTTCATGTGTGTGTGAAGGCAGCCGAGCGAATGCTTTTGGCAAGATAGTGTGTGTCGAATGCTTTATGGTGTCCTGAGAGGAAAAACTGGGATGTTAGAATTTTTCTGATACTTTGAGTCTCTGAGCACGGGTCAGCTTGTCATACTGTGGTAGAGGGGCTCAGGAGCAGGCCAAGACAGCATTTCTCTTCAATTTCAGCTCTGCTGTTCGAGTCTGGCCCACAATGATTGTGAAGGTTAAGTCACTGACTAGCACTCTAAATTGGCACTCAGTGATCAAAATTTTGATAACCTCTGATTTGACTGGAAAAGGCAAGATTTTATGAGTCTATAATTGCCTGATCTCACACAGACTTTAACTTTATGCAGTCTGAGCCTATTATAAGACACCAAGGATAAAATATGCAATATAAAATATATTGTACAGCATAACTGAATTAAAAATAAAACCCATTAATGCCCCTACCTGGGGCGTCAGAATGTCTTTTTGCTGCTTCTGAGTTTTATTTATGTGGTCGCATTCTGTCCGAATGTGGTCCATTATGCAGACGTGCACTTAGTATCAGCTTCTAGCCTTGCCCGAAGCATGGTATACAGGTTGGCGAGCTCATGGCTGTGGTAGTATGGAGGTTGATTGGAGGTAACATTTGGTCAGCTACATGAAAATCTTTAGGTTACAGTCACGCAGAAGATCTCATTATCCACGCTGTGATGTTCCGGACTTTCAGCTAGAGCTTCGTCCAGAGGAGACATATCTGCATCATTAGGCGAGCTCACGCTGTCAAAACAAAAATGTAAATGCATGAGAACACACACACAGTGGGTATTCGCTTTAAATAGAAGAATGTGTGTGTGGCATTTTTATTTTTGAACTTACGACTCTTCAGTTTTGTAGCTACTGCAGTTTTCCTCGAAGTTCTGTTGATTTATTGCTTTCTAGAAGACAAAACAGGACACACAAATGACTTTTAGATTAGAATTTTCTAATCTAGAGTTCAGTTTTCTTCTATTTAAATCTACTTTCTAATAGGGATAAAAAAAAAAAAAAAAAAAAAGTTAATAAAACCCATGAACCAACCTGAGGGATAAGATGGTCTTTGAAATGTCTTTTTGCCGCGTCTGGGTCGTACGTGTTCGGAAGATTTCTGTCTGAGTCTGGTCCGATGTGTAGACGTCTGTGATGTGTAGCTGTGTATTTTGGATTGGCTTCCAGTCTAGCCTGGAGAGTCGCACACAGGTCAGTGAGTTCTTTGCTTCGAAAGGAAGGAGGCCGCACGATCCACCCAGCCACCCCCTCAACAGTGCCATCCTCCTCATCGGACATCATGTCAATTGTGACGCCCCTCCAGAAGTCCACTTCATCTGCACTGAGAACACCCTGTCTTGCTTCCAGCAGCTGTAAACACAGCCAGTACATATGATCAGTGATGTGCAAGAACTGTGCGATGATGGTTTCTCCACTAATGTAAGTGAAAAAGAGTTTAGAAGTAATGCCAATGCATTTAAATCAAATAACTCTTACCCTTTTCCTCCTCTGGCGACTGCGTGCTGCAGTCTTCATGGCTTCAGCCTGGGCTGCAAGGTCCGGCTGGCTGTAGCGGAAATTCCTGCGTATGGTCTCATAGTATGTTTTACAGGCAGCTGGAAAACAGTGAAATGAGCGTGCTGCAAAAAAAATCAAAGTGGAAACAGACAACGCAAAAGTAAAAGAGTACTCACACAGAATGGCGTCTCTAGCCACGTTGTGCAAATCCGGACTTTCAGCCAGAGCTTGGACCAAATGAGACGTGACCGCCTCATTGTGAGGCGAGCTCAGTCTGTGAAATCCAGATGTTTACACATGAGAGATCATGCATTGCCTTTTATTTTATTTTCTTTCCAGCAGAAACCGTGCAGCCTTTTTGTAAAAATCAATCATACCCTTCTTCAGGTTTGTAGCGCTTGCGATTTCCCTTGTTGTTATGAAAACGACGCACCGCTTCCTACAAAATAAAACACCATTATTGACTTTATGAACAAACTCGATGCGCTTCTGCGCCACCGACCGTAATCCAACAGCTGTTTACAGCCAGTTAGATGTGATAGTTATTTATAGCTTAGCAGTTAGCAGTGGCTTCTCTCGCTGCCTCTCCTGCGCTTTCGCTCGGGGTGTTTGTGCGAGTATCCCTCTGCCTCCTTAATGCAAACGCCGCATACGTACCGCAATTTTGGGATTTTGCGCCCGTCTTTTCCTCTTCTCTACCATACAAGGGCGGGAGTTTACTACTACTTCTAACGCGGTCATCCTCTGGTCCATAGACTGCAGTTTTGTGTTTACCGCAGTTAGTTGCTCGTTCACATCAGCTGCAAACTGAGCCAGCTGGCGAGACAGCCCTCTCATAGCGGTCAGCAGCTTGTGGTCGGTGTCGCCGCTGTCCGGAGGAGGCAGCCCCTGTTCGTGCGGAGGTGTTCCCGGGGCGCTGGAAGCGAAACGACGTCCGGGCATTGCACGGAAAATCCAAGCCGCAAACACACGAGTCCTAAATCGGCATAGCCTGACAACTTCTCACTAGACGAAGAATGTCATGCTCATGTGCTTATGTGAGATGCTCGTTGTGAGCGTTCCTCCAATCACGTGCAAGGTCCTAGTCACATGAAGGTCTCTGTCCAATCATATGCGAGGTTAAGGTCACAGGTCCTCTGGGCCAGGCTTACCCCCCACTATCTCATTTGCATTTATATAGCTCACAGGATTTTAATATGCAAGTGCAGGCCTCCGCTGTACCTGGGGGCTGGGGAGTGAAGTGCCAGGCTTCTCTGAAATGCAGAATTGTCAAACTCAAGCTCAACATAAATTCCCAGCAGTTCCTGGGTTTGTGTGCTGCTTCCAAAATCCTTCAAACAGTTCTCAGCCTGCACTTCCACTGCAAATCACAGTGCTGCTCATTGTAAACCCCCACCCCCACTTTCATGTAGTGATGTTCTTATTTGTGTTTATCTTTAGTGTTTTTGTTTATTGTGCAGAATTTTATTGGCTACCAATAATAACGGAAACTGAAATAAAAATAAAAGCAGCCAGTTTGTTAAACTTGCTGGTGGTCATTTCATTAGTTACACTTGTTCAGCTGCTCATGAATGCGAACATCTAATCAACCAATCCCATAGCAGCAACCCAGCAGCATTTAGATATGTAGGTCATAGTGATATGCTGTAGTTCAAACTGAGCATCAGAATGGGGAAGAAAGGTGATTTAAGCGACTTTGAACGTGGCATAGTTGTTGGTGCCAGACAGGCTGATCTACTGGGATTTTCTCACACAGCCATCTCTACGGTTCACAGAGAATGGTCTGTGAAAGAGAAAATATCCAGTGAGTGGAATAACTTGCTGAATTTTAGAGGTTGGACCAGAACAGCCAGACTTCTTTGAGCTGGTAGGAAGGCAATAGTAACTCAAATAACCACTCATTACAACCAGGGTATATAGAAGAGCGTCTCTGAATGCACAGCACACCAAACCTTGAAGCAGATGAGCTACAACATCAGAAGACCACACCGGGTGCCACACCTGTCAGCTAATAATGAGAAGTGAGGCTTCACGGGCTCAGTAAAACTGGAATATAAAAGATTGGAAAAACATTGCCTGCTCTGATGAGTCTTGATTTCTTCTGAAACACTGAATTGGACATAAACAACATGGAAGCATGGATTCATCCTGCCTTGGATTCAGGCTGGTGGTGGGGGTGGTGATGGTGTAATGATGCTCGGGATACGGGTCTCTTAGTACCAACCGAGGGTCCTTTAAACACCACAGCCTACTGGAATATTATTGCTGTCCATGCTCATTTCTTTATCACCACAGTGTATCCATCATCTGATGTGCGCTTCCAGCAGGATAATGTGCTATACTGTATATTCACATGCATTCAGCAGACTTGATTTGGCAGGTAGAGATTTCCTAAAGTGCCATCATCAAGCTGACAAAAGGATCAAATAACGTTACACGTTTTAAGATGAATAAAAATGAAGAATTTCTTCTCGTTACAACCTTAAAATTCTGTTTTTATCTTCCCTCAGAACTATCACAATTCACCAGGTGTTCATAAAATGGCACGGACATGAGATTCCTGCATTTCTACTTTCTCCACTCTTGGATGACAGTATGGACAATCCCCACAAGTGATACTGTGACTACATAGGTGCTGCGACAGGGGGAAACAAGGCTGTGATGTTCCCCTCTTGTCATGGCTTCAAATTTCCCTTCTCACTGAAACATTTTACTGAGGATTTTACCAACTCTCTGAGCCTTTACAGTACCGGTCAAAGGTCTGGACACAGTTACACGTTCACATTCCTACCATACATTTTATGTCTCCCAGTACTCCCAGTACTCCCAGTACTATAAGCCTCATGTCTTTGCAGAGATAACCAGACCGAGCCGTTCAAGAGACAGGAGGTTTTAAAGTCATCAAGTTAGTGAATCATGACAGTTATCAGGAAAACTACAGTGTGTAAAACTACAGTAGTACTGCATTATATGTCTCGGATGATTTTTCTTTGTATTTCTGTATAAAGAAGTCACCTAAAGCAAAGTTCTAAATATAACATCAGTAAGTTGCAGTTAGACCTATAATAGCTCAGGTCTGTCTGAAGAATTCTTGATGTAATTTCAAGCATTATTTTAAGAAATTTCTCTTTATGTGGAGATTTTAACTGTTCAGCCCACACAAGTCACTTTCTTCAGTCTTATTCTTTCTGCAGCCTCGTACTCAGCAAATTACAATGAGTGCAGAATTAGTGATAAATACTTAAAGTACTTTGGTCCTGACAGATGAACTGAGATTATTGCAAATTAATGTGTGAAGAAATCCTGGAGTTTCTTTTTTTAAACTTAAAGCTCATAACAGTGTCATTTTACAGTTCAACCTGTACATGTGTGATACATACCATATCTTTTTATATGCAGTAGCTTGACTTTTGTATAATAATAATAAAAACGCAATCATATAGATTACAGTTCCAATATTTTAATTGTTTTTTTTTGTCGTTGCCTTGTAAATATTAGTCTTGTTTACGTAGATGTTTATTTGTGATATTTTTCATGTGTCTAAAAGACTCGCTGATCTTAAGAGCCAAGAGTGCAATACCAGCTACAATCATGTTCTTATAAAATATGTACTTTGCAGACTTTTATACTTCAAATGCTAAAGGTGTCCCATCACATTAACTGCCACAAGCTTGTAAACACTGATAGTTTTTATTCCTCCTATAGTCATCTATAACACACACACACACACACACACACACACACTCATTACTGTACGTCGTTTCAGTATCTCGTCTACAAAACACTGAATTTATGATCAGAAAATATTTTTTTCCATATTTTACATCAAGAACATCAAAATAGATTATATGGATCTGGATCCTGTGCCTCATTAAGACTGAGTTGTAAACACTGTTAAATGTGTTTCGCTTTCTGCTAAATGCATTTGTAGACCTTAAAGGAACGATGCTTAGATGATGACCAAGCAGAAAGTATTGTCAGTCCAATGAGACTCACTAACGATCTTTATGGTTTCTACTCAGCACCACCTTGTGGAATAAAATTGTTTTACACTTAAAGCATTTATGACGTGCACACTATAAATATTGTAAAATGTAATTGTTGCATTGAGTGTTGTATTGAAATAAAGCTTTAATTGGCCACAGGCACTTTGTAACAATATTAATTAATTCGTTTAAATAAAATACAGTACAGAACACTTTTACAACAAATAACAAGAGTACTCTGCCACTGCATCGTGTTCACCTACGCACCATGCTTGGATTGGGTCCCTGCTTCCAGAGGAAGGCGATCTGGATCTCTGGATCATTTTGTGATATAAGTCTCTGCTAGAAATGTCACCTGAATCTGTTTCTAACAGTTTACTCAATCCTGCTAACAAACAAACAAACTCACAAACTGAACCAATCACATTACCTCCCCTCTGATGCAATGGCAGAGATGTGCAGCGTCGGGCTTTTTAAAATATCCCATTCAGTATTAATTGTATCAGCTGTGCTTTTACAGCATAAACCAGTGCAA
This sequence comes from Cichlasoma orientale, assembly GCA_034780415.1. Taxonomy (NCBI): domain Eukaryota; kingdom Metazoa; phylum Chordata; class Actinopteri; order Cichliformes; family Cichlidae; genus Cichlasoma; species Cichlasoma orientale. Next base: position 189,589 of record JAVDPK010001304.1, on the reverse strand, counting down.
CAACGCAGCTGTTATAAATAATTATCAGCGTTTAAATAGAAAACATTTCGATTCTGAACATTTCAACCCTTCTGAAAGCAGGTTTGCTTCAAGGTCATTGCACATGTGCTGTGATCTCAGTGCAACCTTGCTGAATCACTGAACTTTGAACTTAAATTATCCTAAGAAGAAGCCGCCGCATGACGAAATGCAGAAACTCAGCTGGATTTAACCACGGTGGCATAGATCACAGACTCCTCGTTCCCGCTTGCTTTGGGCCTGAGGAGAAAACAATGGCATTAACTGTGAGTGGGAATCAAACTGAAGCTGTCAGCGTCAGGTGTGACTTCTGTGATGACTGACTGATGCCATCATCGAGGCCGTTTGAGCTCAGTTTTGTCATCAATGAGTGAGGTCACGTCTCCTGTTGCATCGTTTTTAGAAATGTGAAGGCGTTAAAGACCGCAGGAGAAGATTACACACATCACTGAGGGGCTTTAAGGTTGATGTTAATATTAAATTAATAACAAATTTGAGACACGGCGTCACCTTTATCATCCTTTTTCCAGCATCCTGCATACGGCCATTGTTATAAATGGGACTTTGAAGTTTTAAGTTTATTTTGCTGTGTTATAGAACTTGCAGAAACCAGTAAACATAAACGTACCAGGAGTCATGTGGCCCTCTGCTAGAGTTCAGGTGATGTGGAAGACTGGGGTCTTTGGGTCTGATGGCCACTGTGGAATAGGTAACCTCATCTTCATAAGAAGCGGCATCCTAAGAGAAACAAGAGAAGTCGAGCTGTTTACAATTGGGCTCGGTGTGCGTGGCGATGCTGAACAGTCATATTTGTGCATCATTTTTTACATCATGGCGTGAGCTCCTCTGTGAAGCTGCAGCAACGGCCCGAGGAGGCACAGAGGATGGAGACGTGTGGATGTTGGCATAAATGGTGTCAGGTGGATCTTCAGTGGATGAAGATGTCGAGCCTGTTCTGAAGAGCCTGGAATCAAACGCACTCTGCCAGAGAGGACACATCAAAATCATCAGGCTTACTTTTCAAGTTCAAGTGAGAACGAAAAACTCATAATAAAAAAAAAACCCTAATGTAGGATAGTTTTACTTCTTTAAATCCAAAATAATTGCTGGGACTTTCTTGTGTGTGTTACTGACTGCGATCTCCCCAAAATCCGTGTGTAGCTGACAGATTAGAGGTTGTTCAGTTATTCAAAGATATTTGTTGATGTACTCACTTTCTTGGCCGCACTGGTCCTTGGTTTCTTCCTATCATGACAACAAAATTAAAACCAAAAATTCAAGAGTTAAATATAGAAAAACTTTAACGCAACTCAACTCAGAACAGAACGTTCTTGTTAACACTCATTACAACATGAATTAAGACACATCTTAAAAAGTTATGCAACATGTGAAAAGGGATGCGATGACTTGAGACTTTCCATCTCTCACTGACTCACCAGAACAAAAGAAGTACAACCACCAGTGCCGCAAAAAGAGAGACTCCAATTCCGGCTAAGACCGGGACGGACTGTCCTCCTGAGGAGAAACACACAGTCAAGAATAGAGGAAACTTGACATTAACTTTTCATATCAAATTAAGAGGCTGTGGCATTTTGCACAGATTTTCTTTTGAAGATACAACAAGCAGCCTGCGTCTATAGATAAGAGTAAAAAAACAGGAGTGGTTCCTACCCTGCTGCTTTTCCTTCATGGACAGCAGCACCTTGGTTGAGTTGCTTTCCCCCAAACTGTTTCTGACCTGGCAGAGATACAGTCCAGTGTGGGACTCTTCCACAGAGGGAAGTGAGAGCACTTGCCCAGAGCCCACCTGGAGCATGGAGCTGTCAGAGTCTACCGTTTTGTACCAGGTGTAGTTGTCTGCTGCAGGGTTAGCAGCACTGCTGCAGGTCAGATTGACGCTGCTGCCCTCGGCAAAATGTTGCGGATCCACTGAAACGGAAATGTTCATCGGACAGTCTGAAAAAGTCCAAACATTATCTTTGTTAAAAGATTTATTCTAAAAAAAAAAAAAAAAGTGATCAATGATGAGCTGTTCGCAGCCTCCTCTCCTTTGTGGGTTAAATCTAAAGAGACACATTACAACTAAAATAGTTTTAAACAATAATATCAGACAAAATTTGACAGTTAAGGCCTACACTCCTTTAACTGAGGGTTGCATCAGCTGAAAAAGGGTTTAGGGAGCTAATGAACATTCATTAGACTCATCGTGCATCTCTCAGGACTTTCTGTCCAAATCATTTCTAGAGATGATCCCTAAATTAGGATGTGGCACTCCATGAAGGATACGTTTTCTGAATAATCGGGTGTTGAGTAATTTCCCTTTTAAGCTGATCATGACGCCCATTAGATGAATGTGTGCGTATGAGTGCTCTACTGTACAAAGTTGAAAAAAGATTAATCAGCATGCATATTTCATCAGCACTTCCCTCACCCCTGAACTTTGTGCATTGTGTCCTGACTGACATTTTTGAGTCATTGCGATAGCAAGCAGACAGGAAGCTGTAGTATCTGTCAGATGAGAATGTCCTCTTTTGACCTGACTGACACTGAACTTCCCTCATGATCGTGCGTAATTACCCTGCGAAACAGTGTCCGTAACAAAGATATTTCTCGACATACTCACACTGAACATCAAGGTGAACCTCGGTCGAGTTCATCAAATCGATGCCCCTCCAGCTGATATTATTCCAGGCCTGACAGTAGTACCGTCCTCTGTGGCTGGGCAGGATGTCAGAGATCACGTATTTCTGCCCTGAACTGATAAGCTGTCCGTCCTTATACAGTCTGTATCCGCTGTGTGCCACGGGAGGGTTGGCGTCGCTGCCGCAGGTGAAAGTCACTGTGCCTCCACTGATGATGTCGCCTGATGGACTCACTGACAGCGTTACTTCTCTGGGAGCATCTGTTTCAGAGGAGATTAGGAAGTGTAGCCAGTGAATGATAAACAGTGACTCCATCATAAAGATGGATACAGCGCAGAAAGATTCTAGAAATTTCTTTCCCCTTTTCTGTTTTTGGGACTAATTTTGAAAAGCCACATAAAGCCTCCTCTCTCATCCTGAAGCTGCACGAGCCACATTTAATGTGTGCGTGTCTTGATTTTCTTGTGAATATTGTCCAAGTAGAAAATCTGTTGCAAAAGAGAAATGGATTTCCTAAAAGTCTTAATTAATTTTTTTTTACCAAGCAGACTTCCTAACAGGACAATAAGCTCATGATTTACACAGAACTGTGAGTGCTGAAAAGAAAAACGAACGAGTTGGTGAAGTCAACAGTGATGACAGCAGCAAGAACAACAACAGTAACAATACAAAGAAAGCGATGGAATAAAGGCGTCACTATTTGGGCTGTAATATAAAGTAATAGCTATAGGGTAAAAGGTGCAGTAGGCATTAAAGGGGTTGCAAAATATAACTGCTTTCTTATTGGTTCTGTATATTAGAGTTTTTTAAAGGCTGTGCCTTTGACCAGTAATACTGCTCATGCTGGATAAAGAGTATCTTCATCTGACGGAGGTGCAGTTCAGAATGCAAATGTCTGATGCACTCAGAGCAGACCTTAAACAGCCTTTATTTAACCTGCTATAATGGTGATATAATAGGATGTCCATCTGAAAATTGTGCAGTGAATTCACAGTGAGCCAATAGGTGTAACACGCTCTGGCTCCTTAACACCGCCAGACATGAGGACATGTCTGACGAGGACTGTCTCCTCCTGTGTCCTGCTTGTGAAAAGGGACAACTTGGGACAATTTGTAGACCCGATTCTCCCAAAATGATTCTAATCATTCATATAATCATGATCAGTGGCGTGATCAGATGAACGCAGGTGTTAACTGTGGTCAGATTTCAGCAAAAAAATCATCTGTATTTACGAAGCTGAGATTCAAATAGAAGGGATCAAACACACTGGGAAGCTGTGTCTCTGTGACAACTGGCTTTTTTCACAGGAGACACAAAGAAAAAAACTCAGCCTTAAATAATACATTTAATTTTGTGAGAATTACATCTACGCTGCTCCAGCTGCAAGTTTGTGCATGCCAGCTCACTTCCATGGCATGTGGGTAGAACAGAGCCATGTGTGCAGCGCAGAGCTTTGTAGTATGTTTTGTTAACTGTACTCACATTGAACATTCAGAGCCACAGGTGCAGATCTGACTGCCTGCTGTCCGTGGACTGCACAGTAATATCTCCCAGCATCCTCTCTCCTGGCCTGGAAGGCTGGACTTGTTACAGGCTGTCCGTCTCTGAACCAGACAATGTCTGTAGGTTCAGGACAGCCTGACACGCAGGTCAGCCTGACGCGATCGCCCTCTGTCACAGTGCTTGGCTGGACAACGGTAGTCAGCTCTGATAAAGAAATATGAACACATAAATGTTTGCTAAAATGATCTAATGATACATTTTCTCTTAAGTAGTCATTACCTCTCACAGACAAATACATAGACTTCCTACTCCTCCATTTGTTCAGTGTTGTCGTAAAACTAAAGTAGTAATGTCCTTCATCGTCACGTCGTACATCGTTGATCTTCAGTCTGCAGTCACCGCGGTAGTTCCCCACATAATTAAAGTCTGGAGGTGAAGGAAGTGTTTGAAGGGGAAAAAGTGTCCAACTGCCAGATACATGCAAGAGTTTTGACCAAGCGAATGACGTCACAATGTGACCAAAGGGGTAGTCGTATTCACAGTTTATAACTACTGATGCTCCTTTCAAAGCGCAGTGACTTTCAGAGGTCACGCGCCAGTCTCCACTCCAGACACCTGTGGACAAAAATGAAGATGAAAAACTCACGTTTCTTATTTATTTGATTAATAAACACACACATCTCCTTACCTGGCATTATTCCCAGAATGATCAGGATCAAGCTTTCCATTATTTGAAGTTTACCTAAAACATCACGCGACAGGTCACAATAGCAAAAGTGTCCAAAAATGAAAAATAAAAAAAAAAAGGACACGATCAGTGCATGGAAGTCAAAAGTACTCACCAGCGGGAGCGAAGTGACCCTCTGCGTTACACATTCTTCATTTTTGTGGTGTAAAAAGCAGAAGAGGAAGGACATCCTTTCATTGCTTCCTGTCACACATTCACCACACCGATTGGGTAAATTTAGAAAGCCTCACATTTTTAAAAATGGATCTCAGCACATATGAAAATTTGTGGTATTTGGGATGTGATGAAAACGGGGAAAGTACATCATATATGCACGTCCATACCTGCATACGTACATGCAGTATGGTCATACAGCACAGAGATCCTATAGGCAAAACAGAGTAAATGCTCAGTAACTTTCAGCACACAGGCTAATAACTCTGAGTTTATCACTCCTTGCATTATCTTCCAGGGTCACTATGGGAGGTATTTAGATCCTAAACTCTTTCTGATTTGTGTATGAAATATATCCAATGAAACACTCAGTGCTGTGGATGAAGGAGATCCAGGGGAAGTTTGAGCTCCTGGAAGACACAAAATCCAAAGGTAAGAAAAAGTGAGAAACCTGATGCTTTTGTTTACAATCTGTGCTGTTTCACCAACTTCTTAATACAGTTTGCAGCTTCTTTTTGGCAGCATCTAATGAACATTTGGGTCTTTTCTCATTTCTGTCCTCCTGCCTGTGACCCAGAAATCAGCCTCAGTGGTGTATACTGCTGGGTTATACAAACCGCGAGGAAGACTCCACTCTTTGCATTCATAAGATGCTTTAATTATTTAAGATGATAAACTGTAAATTTCATTAACATCACTTTAAAGTGAACCCTCTGACGCGAGGATTTCTCATTTGTTCAATGCCTGCTGCCTCGACTCCTCTCTCCTTGATTCACCAAGGAAAGGAGTCAAGGATGCGGAATCTGAGGAATTAGGAAAGGGGCTGATAGTCAAACGCTGACCTGAAATGTCTTTGTCCACTGGGTGGCGCTATCGGTCTGTTTAAGTAAAAGTGGAGAAAATTGAACAAGAGAGACTTTTTAAACCAGTGATGTCTTCATAAACATTTTTGCTCCAGTTGGAACGCTTTGATGACCTTTGAGATGTTTTCTTCTGATGCTTCTGCGTGTAGCTGCCACTTTGATCAAAAGGAATACATTCTATGAGCAGGTGTTCATGACTCAGTCAGATTTGCGGTAAATCACGACCATGTGATTTCCCCTCCTCTCTGCTGTGTTCATCTCCAGTACCTTCGAATTCTAATGTATTTTTAAGGTACTATTTTACTGCGTGTCCAGCTGGATGATTGTAACTTTGTGACTTGTATGGTTTCTTAATGTTGTCTTTATTGGACACGTTGCCCCACTGAACATTTCAAGTGCAGCTCTGCAGCAAAAGAAAGGAACTAATTCCAAACACGTTATTGGCACATTTACTGTCACAAACACTTTCTAATCTTTTATAGACTGAAGCTCCAGGAAGTGATTGTGATGTTGTGTATTATAAGAAAAAAGCATCAAAATTCAGCAAAGTAAAATGTGTCGACTCATTCACAGTGAGCGGGTTTGTGAAGAAATGTGTGTAAACGGTGCGAATAAGTCTGCGATTCATCAATACCTTCAGGAATTTGTTTGGACTGTTTGAACAAACTTAGAAGTGCTTCAGCAGAGCCGGCTGTCTTAGTTTATTCACACAGCTTTAAACTACCACTACTACTACTACTACTACTACTACTACTACTATTACTACTACTACTGCTCGTAGTATTTCTTTTTGTTCATCATTTTTAGGCTTCCAAAACGCCATGAGCCAAAAGTGCTCAGAATTAGAATTAAATATATAACAATAAGGTACGGTGGCAGCACGGTGGCGCGGTGGTTAGCACTGTTGCCTCACAGTTAGAATACCATCTGGAAGGCCTGGCCTCTCTCTCTCTCTGTGGAGTTTGCATGTTCTCCCCGTGTCTGCGTGGGTTTCCTCCGGGCACTCCGGTTTCCT
>JAVDPK010001304.1:156085-182547 GCA_034780415.1 Cichlasoma orientale | reverse complement strand
ACACACACACACACACACACACACACACACACACACACACACACACACACACACACACACACACACACACAGTGTTGTTTATTAGTGAGAGATATCTGCAGGCTTGGCACCGTCAGTGAACTAGCTGCTGGTCGCGGCTTCTCTCTTACCATACAGGTAATTACATTGAGCCGGACCCCCCTTTGCCTTCAGAACTGCCTTAATTCTTCGTGTCATAGATTCAGCAAGGTGCTGGAAACATTCCTCAGAGATTTTGGTCCGCATTGACACGATAGCGTCACACCGTTGCTGCAGATTTGTTGTCTGCACATGCCAAGAAAACATCCCCCACACCATCACAGTACACCACCACGACCAGCGTGAACCATTGATACAGGCAGGGTAGATCCATGTTTTGTGTTGTCGATGCTACCATCTGAATGCCGCAGCAGAAATCATGACTCATCAAGCCAGGCAATGTTTTTCTGCTTTGACTGATTTTGGAGAGCCTGTGTGAGCTGCAGCCTCAGTTTCCTGTTTTTAGCTGACAGGGGTGACGCTCGGTGTGCTCTGCTATTGCTGGAGCCCATCTGCTTCAAGGATCAACATTCAGAGATGCTCTTCTGCATACCTTGGTTGTAATGAGTGGTTCCAGCTGCCGTCCTATCAGCTTGAAGCAGTCTTGCTGTTCTCCTCTTACCTCTGACATCAACGAGACATTTTCACCCAGAGAACTGCGGCTCGCTGGATAGTTTACCTTTTTCAGATCGTTCTCTGTAAATGTGTTGGTCTGTCCTAGGCAACTCAGAAAACTCATTTGCAAACCAGGTGTTTTAACAGAAATACTTTATGCAGCTCCACGTATGAATTAAAGTGTTTCTGAAAATCCAGGGTTCAGTATGCGAGGAAGGGAAAGGCACACCTTGTTCACTTCCCCCGTCCAGATATTCCCAGCTGGGAATCCTGATCTCAGACAGCAGTGGCACAAATTTTCTGCTGAGAGCCAAATGTCTCTCTGTCTGTCTCTCTGCACTGTTTTTTTTTTTTTTTTTGCTTCAGATTAAAAGCCATTTCCTGGTTGAGACTGAGCGAAATGTGTGCGTGTGTTGTGTGTGTTTTTAGAGAAAGGCAGCGTGTGGGAGTTAGTGCGCATATATGTGTGTGTGTTTTGTGTGTGCCTGTGATAGTTTTACCATGTGCAGAGTCGCTGTATGAGGCTGAATGAAGTCGGATGTGAAGGAACCTGTCAGATCTCAGCTACCGTCGGAAACGCTCTTTCTGCTATTACCTCCTCCTCCTCCTCCTCTTCCTCTTCCTCCTCGTTGATCTTCTTAAGACTGTACAGGACAGCTAGGCTAGATGGGCTGCCATATTTGCATGCTGCACATGACTTGGCAAAATGCTAATAACTGTTGTTAGAACATTGTAGCTTTGTCTTGCTGTTTTAGGTAGTATGTCACTGTTAAATATTTTGATACCTGTTACTAAAAGTATTCTATATCCGCAGATAGACTCCACACTTTGGGGTTGTCCAGAGGGGGACTCATCAGATTTGTCCAGTGTTCAGTCCCACCCTGGCAGCCCTTTGGTTACGCCCCTGTTTTCACATCTTCCACATGGAACAATCTCAGTCCAGGACTTTCCTTCAATCCCAACCCCAATCCTAACTTTAACCTAAACCCTATAATTAGCTTTTTGGAGGGAAAACTGTCCGCACAAGTCATTTTCTGGTAATTGACTGCAAGTAGAGTTTAAATGGTCACAGGCACACACGCATGTAGCTTGTGCACACAGTCACTCCTATAAACAGTGGTCGTGTGCAGCTGCGGCATTTGTGATAATGAGACAATCCTTGGAGGGACTCATCTGGACCAAGTTATATCATCGCCCTGGAAACCGTCCACAGCTCTAAAATAGGAGTGTTTGCTCCCAGTCAGCTGCAGCATGATGTCATCCAATATAATTCAAACAATCAAGGGAAAAAAAAGGGATATCTGATGACATGTGAATGTGCAAAGAACGGTGGTTTCCTTAAATAAGAAGATTTTTGTGGCGCAGACTAATTTGGAGCTCTGTCTGCAGTTAATGTTTGTCTAAACAGAGACGTGCCATAAACAGAAAAACACGTTGCCTCAGTCTGAGCACCTGTCCCTTATTATTTGAAGGGGGATGAACAGCAAATATGCAAAACACTCAAAGTGTCAATATATTTGATATATATAGAAAACTAAATGAGTACTAAATACTTTATACACTGCACATGAATAAAGTACCTCAGTCTGCTATTTCACAGGTCCTTCCAGGTGTTCCACTTTTCTAATGAGTTTCACTGAACTACTGACTTCATAGCAATCACTAGGTGTCCCCCTGCTGTGGCTTGTATTACTAACCCCACATCTGGATGGGGGAGTTTTACAGTACATTCACAGTTTTACAGTAGAACCATATGCAGGCAAAATACTTATAATTGCAGACATCAGTTAAAAAAAACTTTGACAATAGACCATCATTTTGAGTTATGCCTCCTTTCTTTTTTTTTTTCTTCTGGTCAGAAAATGAGGCTGTCCTGTACTGACCCATCAACTGCTTTTTGGCAAGAGACTGAATCTATATGAATGTGAGCATGACCGTGTCACTCTCGCCTTAAAAGAGCCTCGGATCGGTGGAGTCTGGTCTGTTTCCCAAGCAATAGCTTTATTAAAGGCTGCGTTTGTGCGTGTCGGTGTGTGTGTGTGTGTGTGTGTGGTTTACTAGAGGGCTGTGGTGGTTCTCAGGGGACAGCCCACTCCAGCTGCTGCTTTACAAGACTGTAACATCAAACACGCACGTATACACACGTTTAATACAAGGACTTGACTTCACACCGTCAGCCTCCTTTAACAAGTTCATCAGATGAACTCTTCTCATTTCTTCCGTTCCTGACATGCCACTAACCTTCCCTCTCGCGCCTCCTGTAACCTGAAATATAATGAAACATATTCCTTTGTTTCCCCTCTGTTGAAGATGTTGTGTGTGCAGTGCAGCATTCCAGTGTTTATAATGGGATAACTGGCATGGTGGTTAAACAAGAGTGTCAACAAGCTGCCGACGTGCTCTTAAGCAAGACAAAAATATCTTTCAATATGAGCTCAAGATGTGTAGCACCACAGCATAGGTGACCATGACCTCTGCCCCGCCTGGAGCAGGACAAGCAAAAAGCTTCTATTCAACCGCGGCAACCCAATAATTCCAGCGTCACTTTTAAAGAGGGATTACTTTTCACTCCCCAAGGTCTGACTGGTGAAAGCTGCTCGACTGCTACGCCACAGTAGAGCCGTCATAAAAATGCAGTATGAAGTATGAAATGTTTGTACTTGACCCCCATCATAAAGCTCCCTTTGCACTTCACATTTATTTGCATCACACCTCCACATTAACTTTTCAAAAGCAAATCTTCGGAGGAAGTTTGCAAAGCAGTCGAGTACATTTACTTAGTCAGAAAATCACACGACTGCACGTCTACAAGACGCCATTACACTCCCATATTTGCTGGAGCGTAAAGGGTCGCGGGGCGGGGCTGGAGCCTATCCCTCGCTGACAGCGTGAGAGGCAGGATGCACTCTGGAAGGGCTCCCAGTGTGTCACAGGACTGACACAGAGATATAGAAAACTTTAAAACATTACTTAAAAATGAGCAGTTTCTGTCGCAGTGCGGTAGCGAAAAATATTCTGAATAGTGTGGGTTTCTCCAGCACATTTATTCATTTCACTTTAGTTTTATTATTCACTTTGGAGCACTTTACACTGTAAAAACTATACCTTAGACAGAGAGAAACTCAACAGTGAGGAGTGAGGAGAAAAGTGAGGGGAAAGTGACAGAACAAGACCACAGGGAGAAAACAAACAATATAACAACACCGGCGAGGCAAGTAGGGCCAGTAACGTGCACCTGAGAGAAGGCAATGGGAAACAGAGGAGAGACAGCGCAAAGCACAAACTACAGGGTTTATAGCAGCATAACTAAGGGGTGGCTCTCGGTCACCTGATCCACCACAACTGTAAACTTTCTCAAAAAGGAAAAGTTTGAAGCCTAATCTTAAAAGTAGAGAGGGGGTCTGTCTCCTGGGCCCAAACTGGGAGCTGTTTCCACAAGAGAGGGGCCTGAAAGCTGAAGGCTCTGCCTCCCATTCTACTTTTAGAAACTCTAGAAACCACAAGCAAGCCTGCAGTCTCTCAGTGCTCTGTTAGGATGATACGGTACTACGAGGTCTTTAAGATATAATGGGACCTGATTGTTCAAGAGTTTGCATGTGAGGGAGCCGACGAAGAGAAGTTAATTTGGCAGCATGGATTTTCACTGAGCTTTTAGGACGTTCTGACAATAAGCAGCCTAGAAGTAATAAATGCATGAACTACATCTGAGCATCACTGTGAGGCAGGAGTCTCTTTCCTGCGTGAGTTATCGAGTCATTTACTGACTTAGATGAGTGCGATTCTATTTTAATGTTGTGCTGCGTCTCTAAAACGAGACTTCTTCTAAAGAGAAACAATTACTTTCTCAAGCTTCACTTCATAACTTTTTGGTGAAATCTAATGACGAAAGTGCTGCCAATTAGAACACGCTCTGTAAAATAGGCTGAGTGCAATAAGCTAAAGCTTCAGCCTGCATCTTTCTGATCACTGGTTTGTGTTTTTTCCATTTAATTCAAGCACTTGTTCTCAATTATTTATTTTTCTGGGTCGTTGTTGTTCTTGTTTCTGAAAAACTGTAAAAACTGCAAAGAAGAAATGAATCTTATCGTAATTAAAGTCATTAACAAGTCATAAAACCTCAAATGAGCAGATCCTGTGTCTCATCCTACGTAATGTAAATACTGTGTTCTGTGTTTTATGTCCGTTTCTCTCTCGCCGCCTCTCAAAGCTCACTGTAGAAACAACTCACAGATTTCACACTCAGTAGCAAGTTTCTGCCGGTAGGCTCTCAACCAGTCCATACCCCTTTCTCTCTCCGCTGCACTCCGAGCTCCCCTTTTTTTGTTCCCCCTTTCTCTCTCTTAGTGATGTGAGCTCCCTGGCATTTGAGGCAGCCAGTCATTACACCATGGAACGTACTGGGGCCAACCGGAGCTCTAAGAGTTTGGAAAACCAGTGTGTAATGTTTTATTTATTATTACCTTTTAGTTACTACCCATTTATCACAAAGAATCCTGTTAGCTTAAATTATTTGCTCCATAAAGAGACTTGATTAAAGGTTTAGAGAGTTTTTTTAGTTTATACCAATGAAGCTGCCCAACTGTTGCATTCAAGTGTGGCACTGAAAAAAAAAAATGATTGAAGTGAAGCGACGGAGCCGACTAAGCTCATATAACCAGTGAGGGAAAACACACACAGCCCAGGAAAAAAGAAAAGAGGGGTAAGGCAGGGATGGTGGCACATGGGAGGGGAAGAAAAAGTGGGTGAGAACGCGACTGAGAGACATTTAGAGAAAGTTAAAAATACAGAGGGAGCGAGCTGAGGTGGTGAGTGAGTCAGGTGGTCAAATCGTTCCTGCCACCTCATTAGTGGCGATGACATCACAGCTGATTTCTCTTTTGGTCCTCTACTACTGCTCCACCACTCCTCTGTTAACAGAGCTGCTACCGGCCAGCCTTTAACGGCAGAGTCTGGGGAGCCGCTTTTATGTCGTCAATAACTCAGAGCAAGTAAAAAAAACGGAGGCTGGATCGAGCGTGATCAGTGAAGCCGTTTTTGAGCTGAGTTTTGATTTTTATTATTTTTTTTTTTAATGTTAGATTTATTCCCCTTCATGAATGGACTGCAGAACAGCTGCAGCTGTCTGTGTTCAACTGATTTAGCTGAAGCAGAGTCTTTAGCGGTTTCTCTTGAGGATATGGCTCACATTAATGCCTATAGAGAGAGTTTAAAGATGTTTATGTAGCAACACAGCAAATATCTCACAGGTGAGCAGTAGCTGCTTCCAAACTGGCTTTCGGTCCAGACAATCCTTTTACCTTTTCTTTTGTTTTTTTATTAACGATTGTATTCACTTTCTGTGTCCAGCATTATCTCAACAAGAAATAAAGGGCTGATAATCAGAAGACGGTCTGCTTAGGGACTGACTGCAGAAAACTAAATGGTTTCATAGCGATTTTATATTTCTGACATGAAGCAGGCTTTTGACTTACACTGGAACAAAATGCTGAGTGTGGAGCAAAGTTTGTGTATAATCAGCTGGGTAATTTAGTGTAATTTATCGTAAGGTGCACGGAATTGCTGCACAAAAACCAAAGAATAAACTTTGTTTGTCCTGCAGATGAAAAAGGAGCGGCTATGCGTATGCAATCAAAGTTGGTCCCACCCAGATGGAATTGACCCGTTGGCGACGCTGACATAAATACCTGTGGCACAGGTCTAATTTTGTGTTTCCTCCTCGTCCTCGTCCTCCTCATGTGCTGACCGCTGCACGGCCTTTTTTTGGAAGATAAGAAACGATATGCTGTGTGTGTTGTTTGCATGACACTGAATTCCACTGAGGTCACGTGCTCCATGCAGCCAAGGCTGCTTTGTCATTTTAATTTGATTTCCAGTTTCATTGTGTGTGCTTTTTTCACACTGCTGCTGGATTTAAAAAAAAATAAAGGTTAGCCTTAAATGGTTGTTTTAAGTTCCTCTGTTTTCATTCATTTAATTAGGCATTAAGTGTTGAATGGATTTTAAACTTTATCAGAGATGACCAGCGCCTACTGTAAGAGCCATTTGCGCACTAACAAGTGGCTTCAGTTTGTGTCACTCATGTTTTGCATGCATGTGCTTTTCATTTCCACTGATTGCAGTTTGTAGTGGCAGAAAGCCATTTCAAAGTGCCATTTGGCTGCTTTTTAGGGGAACCAGAAGATTGGGTGCAAGTCCCAAGGTGGCAATGTCAGGAAAAAAATCTTAACTTTGTGCCAACCTGGTTACAGTATCCACAAAACTATAACCATGTCTCTGGGCTCGTGGAGGCTGCACAAGTTTTGATCATCTCCTTGGCAGCACCGTCTGACCACTTCCCTCATGTGTCTGTGAGCCACACTGGAGCTCCTCATTCGTCAAATTTTGGGAAGAGAACCGAGTCAAATCTTGTAAGCTGATGCGGCTGAAAAAAAAATCCTGGCACAATGGCACACATCACAGTCATGGCTGTTTCTGCCACACGCTCTCCCCCAGACTCACCAGGATGCTGCAGTTATAACTCTGCCTGACTCATCTGACCTTTGGGGATTAATTCACATTCCACAGCCCTATTATAAACGTAAAAAACAAAACACAAACAAACAAAAAAAAAAAACCCTCACAAACAAACACCCAGCTGCACTCCTGACATGTTTGGGCTTGGGCACTGAGGGGAAATTGCTGAGGAACAAGTGCAAGAGGTAAGAACGGGACTCACAGGAAGTGATCTAAAAAAAATAAGTAAATACATTTAAAAAGCAGCGACAAATTCTTCAAAGATAAAGTTTCAGGTAAATTTCAGTTTTTATCCACCAGAGCAGTGATTCCCAAAGTGTGGGCTGAGGTTAGTATGTACAGTTACATATTTATATAAGTATATTTATATAAAAAGTAAATTAAAACTGACAATAGGAGGTGTTTAGGTTTTGATATTACTCATTACTCTGACCTAAATTTACTGCTCTGCTATTAAAGTGTTCCAGTGGTAGGTGGGTCACGTATTGGCCTTAACAGTTCACATATGACTGGGTAGCGTTTGCGATTCATAGCCAACAGCTTGTGTTCTTTGTGTTTATAAAAATGTAATGAAATCACTTTCTCTTGTATTTTGATTAGAACAAAGATTTTCTGAGATTTTCTGTTTTTTAATTGCACTCTTGACTTTGGGAATGGCTGCTCTAGAGACCCCGCGTCCTCATATGCAAGCATCACATTTTGGCTTTTCTGCACTTCATTCTGCTCAATAAAGCGTTTCATACTTTGATAAACAGTTGTGACATTTTTGTGTTATGCTCATATGAGGACACACGTGCACACTTGCGTAAAAAAGACTTCCTGATCAGAGACGATGTTTGGTTTTTAGACTTATCACATCCGACGAATCCCAAATACGTAGCCAGGAGAAATTCTCAGGAGGTTCCACGTGAGGAACCTTTTAATTGCACATCTTAATAATCATTTACCATCATCACAAAAGGAGTGGCAATGCATACTTGACATATAGGTCTCCCAACACACCAAAACAAAATTGGAAACCAGACGGCTGATCAAGCACGTAAAGGGTGTGTCTGCTGATTTAAATGCCCCAGACAGAAACCCTTTCCAGACTCTCAGTTTGCAGTGGAGGTGGATTTTACCCTCAGTTTTCCCAGTGGAGCAGATCAGTGACCAGAAGCTGTCTGTGGAGAAACACATGCGAGAATAAATGTAATTGTGTTATTTTAAAGTAAAGGGCATTTGATTAAAAAATAACCTTCAAAGTGGAACAGAAAGTCAAACAAAATGCAGTAGAAATGAAGCAAATTCAAAACGACCACTAGATAATGGATTAGAAGCAGATTTCCATCTCTCAAAGTATCTTTTATTGGCCCGCTGTGTTCACAAACTAAAAGGAGACATGCTCATACAAGCGGGGCTCAGATGTATGACGACAGCCTTCAGACGCACTCAGACAAACGAGATAAAAGTCACACAGACTTTAATTTCCCGGCATTTCTTTCATTGTTTTACGGCGTTCTGAGGGATGTCGAATCAAACAATAGCTTTTTACTATGCGCTTGAACCCAGTGCACCGCAAGCGTGTTTGTGAGAAACTCTATCATAAAACGGGATATGAACGGAAAAAACTAAGAGAGCGAGTTTCAACTGATGTCTTCCAGTTGTGTGACCTCTCTTTCCTTCCCCGTCTTTTTTCTGTCTCTCTCTGCCTCTCTCAGTTTAATAAGGCCAGCTGTAGAGTCTGGCTCTCTTGGGAAACACAGTAGAGTGTGGCTGGCGCTGAGGCTGAATGAGGCTGAAATTGGGGCTAGTGGTGGTGGGGGCTGCAAGTTGGGGGGCGAGCACTTCCGACCATTTTCCCCATACAATACACTTTGCAGTCTGGAGCGCTGGCAGGCCGCCACCGGCTTTCTCCTCTTCATCTTCTTTGACACCCTCCTTCATTTCCCTCCTTTCCATCCTACTTTTCTTCCTTGTCCTGCTTTCCACCATCCTGCCCTCTTTTCTTTCTATTCCTACTCTTCATCCCGTTGCCATTATCTGTGGGCTCCCTGCTGCGGAGAGCAGACAATTACTTTTGGTAATGACCCAGTCCAGACGTCTGTTCAGTGGCATCATAACAATAGTCTCCCCCTTTCCCCTCCTTCTATCAGCTTATGTGTAGGCTATAGAAACGATTATCCGAGGACTACAATAAATAGCTCCGTTCCTTGGAGTGTCTTTCCCCTGCTAGACGCCTGCTCTCTGGTACGGTATCGAGTCCAGACCTGCTTCCGAGTTTTGACAGGTCCCTGACCCGTGCCAGAGTTGTTCACTTCAGTTATTCTGACTGAGAGTGTGTTGCGTGTGTGTGTGTGCATCTGTGCGTGCGTGCATGCGTGAGGCTGGACCCTGCTAAGATGGTGGGTGTTTTTCATCAGACTAATGAATAATACGTCTGAACTGAGAGAAGAGTATCAAGCGGGAGGAGAAGAGGAGGAGAAAGGATAGGGGAGGAGAGGGGAGGGGTAATGACTATCAGATGGTGTTCTACTACTGTGCTGCTGCCACCACTACTGCTGCTGTGTCCTTAAAGGAGAACGCCACTCAATTTCAAAATATGTGGTTTTTTTTTTTAAATCTAGAACTGTCATAAAGAGGAAGAACTTCCTTTTCTCTTCCTTTTGTCAGAAGAAAGAGCAGCAGTGAGGCTGCTCATTGCAGTTCTACTTTAGCAGCATTCTTTTTAACGCTCTCGGTTAAATCTGCCTCTTTTTTTGCTCTGTGACGTTTGTTCACGGGATTCTCTAAAACGAATTTGCCAAACTTTCTTTGCCAACTCGCACTAAATCACTTGTTTCAGCCTGACAGATGCCACAGGTCCAGTCCAGGCGGTGTGTGCTCGGGAAATTACACCCTCGGCACAATCAACACCTCTTAAAAATACCATGAGAGGCTACCTGTTCTGCTATAGAAAAATCTCATTCACAAATAAAAGCACTTTTTAAACTGCTTTTTTTTTTTTTTTTGGCTTTGCTTTCAGCCGCTTTGTGCAGCTGTTTCCAGTGAAAAAGCTGTAAGGCTGAACTTATACTTGCTTTTAAGTATGCGTTCACCAGCGCATGATGGCCATTTGGAACTCTGTTTGTGCACAGCCTCAAAACTTAATGCTAAGTTTATGCAAGAAACATACATAAATAAATACATAAATAATACAGTGTGATGTGTCACCATATTTATTATTTGCACTGTGCAAATTATACATCATCCAAAAGTTCTGTGCAGATTTCTCTTTTGTTCTTGTATGTAGCTTGATTGTGTCTTTACAACTTTCTTATGGGCCTGTATTTAGTTACATTTATAATAATTATAATGGAGCCACAGTCAGTGTCACTATGTAAAATCCAGTCCGTGTTGAGGGATATTGGTCGATATTTTTATGCAGTTTATTGTAAATGTTGCTGTTACTGTACTGTAATCGAACTCTTTCCTTTTTATGTAACATTCACTCCGCAAACACATGCGATTATAAATAGTCTACATTATACCCGCTCAGATTGGTTCTGGCAGTGTTTCAGAGAGAAATGGATACTGTGTTAGACCAACCGCACACTCCTGGGATATGCAAACTAGAGGAAGATCATGCTAATGCATGTAATGATGGACCGCAGAAAGTGCAGCTGGTTTGGAAATGCACCTCCACATTTAGTCCACAGTCAGTCAAAAAAAAAAAAAGCAGATAGTCAGAACGTGGCACACAACAAGTCATTTCAAAGATCACCGCTTCATCTCTCTCTAACTCCAGTGCTGTGAATCATCAGAGGATTCCTTAAGCACCGACAACACTAACTTGCCACATTACCGCAACTCCTGACCTTTTCTTGCATGCCCCTTACTCCCCCCCCACACCACATTTTCTGTCTGTCTCTGCCACAGCTATCAATTAAAGGCATATATGCCAAAGCAATAATATTTAGAAGAGATCCAAAATGTTCTCAGACCCAAACCCGACTGTTTACCGCACATTGTCCCAGTTTTCTGCCTCGCAAAAGCAACGAGCTGTCGGATGCAGCGCCGGCTCCTGAAGGACAAAGTTTGTTTTCACTGATTTTGTTATTTTTGGTCCGCTTTCATTTAGTTTTTGAGCATTAGAAAGGCTTAAGAGTAATATTGAAGACTTTTTATCTAAAACATTAATGGGAAGGAGGCCCAATCTAGCGAACGGATGTGTCCAATGAGACCTGAAGGAAAATGGAAAAAGTTTTGTCCAACAAACTGTAAACTGCACGATTTTTTTCTTGCTTTCTTTCTTGTTTCCATTACAGCGGTAGTCCATTTAAGTTCTGCAGCTGAAGATTATTATTTATTTCTCAGCTTTTTTCTTTCGTTCTTTCTTTCTTTCTTTCTTAATGGTGATTTATTCAGGGTGGCAGTGTGAACTCTGCAAAGTGGTGTAACATGACCTCTAAGACCAGAACCGCATTGTTTGATTGCACCTTTAGGAGGGGCCGACGAGTGCCAAAACCTAATGCTTTTGTGTTCCTGTGAAGCGCACGTATGTCGGAAGAGCAGCACATTTTGTTTTCATTATCGTATCCAAACTAGACCGTAATTCCCACCTATGCTACACTTTTCTGTGCTTCCTGTGTGTAGTGTAATCAACCACTGCAACCAGCGTTGGCTTTGGTTCATTCACTCGACACCACAGCATAAACACTACGGCTAAGATTGAAGGGTAGGGATAGATACAGAGGGGAGGGAGGGGAGGAGGGAGAAATATGGGCAGAAGAGGGGAAAAGACAGAGAAATTGAGAGTGATGAATGCTGACTGTAACATTGTGTAACTCTGACAGATTATTCATCGTGCTATTAGTTTTCAGCAGCAGCTTACTGTTGCCAATCTACACAAAAGAGGCATACCAGTAATGGCAGTTGGGTTTGGAGTTTTCAGTGAGGTACTACTGAGGATTACAGATTTCATAGCTGAGCTTTGCATAGGTTGACAACCTTTAACCGCCGTACATTTAAAGTAGGAAGCAACACATAAAGGTCGCTCAATCTCCTGGCAATAAGGGTTGAGTTGCACAATCATGGCTAATAAAATCCCGAAGAGTTTAAGTAGAAAAAGCGGATTAGAGTTTGACACCACTGTCGTGCCATGTATTTATACACAGTTTTTCTTTTGTGTCTTACTGTGAACCATCCATTTTCTTTGCTTTCAGAAGAAGGTTGATAGTGCAAAGTCGCAGCTCTCCTACTGCAATCGTACCCTAATTGTTTGAATCCCATGAGGTTAAATAACTTGGAGACCCCTTTAGTGCCACAGCTCCTAAAGATAAAAGCCTCTGGCCGTGGTCCAATAAACCTAAATTTTTTGGCTTCACCCATGAGCTCAGCCTGACCTGTCAGCTTCCAGCTCTCAGGCTGCGGTGCCTCCCAGCCCACGGTCCCGGGATGAAATCAGAGAGGTAGATGGAGGGAAAGAAAGCACACGCAGCGAGAAAGGAAAACTCTTACTTCGCCACTCAGGCTTCACAGCTTACTGCAGTCGAGGAAGCGGTTGAATGAAACATGAATTTTTTTGCAAATTCAAATCCCAGCGGTGCCTCTTGCTGGTGGCGTGTTCTGTCATACTAATGACAGAAAATAGGAAGAACATATCACTCAGTGCAGGAAAGCAGGAAAACTGGAAGACACACAAGTTATCTATGTGAGAAGCTGCGAATGAGGTTAAAAAAAGAAATTCTGTTTAAGCAATTCGATCGTGTTGTTCATTATTCGAAAAACTGGAAAAACTGGCCTGTGACATAGTTTAGTAACTCTGATTTTGGACACATTTTTGTGTAACGCAGACAAAAATCAATCAATTTGACGTCCGATTGCACAGTTCAAGATAATGGCTTTATTACTGATGCCACATGACAGCATTTTATCCAATATGTCGACCATATTTCTTAAATTTTAGAGGGCCCTGTGGGTGATGCAAGATCTGTTTTAGGGTGGATTTCCCCTGGAACATATCAGCGTGCAGCCAAAACAAACTCCTGCTGATGGTTTGCCTCTTGCCTCCGGTCTCTCTGGCCTGCTTCTAGAGAGCAGCCAAGGGACCCTCAGTACTCAGAGGGAGGAGCGGTGCAGTCCTCTTGCCCTCCCACTGGATATAAGAACAGAGACAGACGGAAACACTCAGACTGCAGGCACATGTGGAGCAGAGACACACAGAGAGAGAGAAAGGACAGAGAGAGACGGACAGAGAGCACGAGAGAGTGAGGCTGTTGGCGCAGAGTCGTTTTTGAGACTGAAACAGGCAAATATAGAAACAAAGAGCAAAGAAAGAAGCTCAGAGAAGCAATGAAAAAAGAGACCAATCTTTACTTTAACATGCAAATATAAACAGGTTTTTTTTTCTTTCTTTTTTTGTTCTTGCATAGATCAAGAGAGAACAGGAAGAACCTGGAACCTGCAGCTGTCCGTGACCCAAGTGCTCTGAGGTCAAGTTGTTGTGACCTCTGCTTTAGGATCAACTTCCTGAATTGTCAACATCAGTAAAGGGAGGTTACAAGTTAAGCCTAAATTAGACTTCCAAGGGAAACATCCGATTCAACCGGCTTCACATACTTTGCGAAGAGAAGTTTGGGGCAAATAACACTTTTGGACACCTTCAGCATCCGAGAAGCATTTTAACAACAAGCATCGTCAGCTCAACCTCAACAGCAAACACCTCGCCTTGAGGAAGCCGCCACAGGATTGACCAGTGACTATCACGCTGTTGCGCCCAAGATGACATTCGCCATGCTGCGCACAGCACCTCCCGCGGGCCGCTTCCTGTACGGCGACATCGCCCTCCTCTCCGAAGACGATGACGATAATGGCAGCGAGGGTTCGGGCTCCGAGGAGCGTACCAGCAATTCCTCCAACGCTGCCTTCCGCTTGTCCTCCTCATCCCCATCTGCCTTTCACATCAAGGTGAACAGGAAGAGGAAGCTGTGCGCGGGAATAAGTGGAGGGATAGAAGGCATGGCGGCGAGGCTGGTCCCCCCGGACTCATCTCCACCTAAGGAATATCGCCAGAGGACTGCAGCCAATGCGCGGGAGAGAGATCGCACCAATTCTGTCAACACAGCATTTACAGCGCTGCGCACACTCATCCCAACCGAGCCTGCAGACAGGTACAGAGCAGCATGAGTTACTGTTTCACAACATGACGCACAAATAAGAGAAAATGATTTCCACCTGGAGGCCAAAATGAATAACCTTTGACCTGAAACTCACTCCAAACTCAAACACAGAAGAAATGCTCAACAGTTAGCATCATTGCCTTACTGTTCTCAAAATACTGATTATAGGCAGTTCTTTTTATATTACACTTCAGGTTCTTGTTCTTTCTCAATACTACAAATGTTTTGATGATTACAGGAAGCTGTCAAAGATCGAGACGCTGCGTTTGGCCAGCAGCTACATAAGCCATCTGGGTAACGTGCTGCTCCTGGGTGAAGGGCTCCACGACGGACAGCCCTGCCACGCTCCCTCACCGCCGTTTTTCCATGTCAGCTCCTCCCCCAACCGAGGATCTGACCAATCAGCGCAGCCCAAGCACATCTGTACCTTCTGCCTCAGCAACCAGAGGAAAATGGTGAGCAAATAACAAACTCTAAGTCAATAGAAGTAGCAGAGAGAAACCAGGGTAAATATTAAATCAAAACTACGTGTCTCATATAAATCAGTGTAATTAACTCATTCTTTTAAAAGTAAATGGTGGGAAATAAAAAAAAACTGTCTTGATTTTTATTTTTATTTGTTATATTTTTCCAAATTTCAAAAATACTAATTTTGTAGCTTTAGCTGAACCCGTGTGGCACTGTGTGGTGTTTAGGGCAGTTTGGTGTTTAAAGCTGACCTGAGATCAATGAATGTGCCCATAAACCAGATTGGCCCAGAGGGACCGTGAAAGCAAGATCTCTTTTAAAGTCCTCTTTTTGGGGTGAAGGACTCAAGGTGGTTTCTGAAAATCACTGAACGCTACAGCCCACAGTAATGATTGTTTTTCTGTCAGTTACTAAAAGAGAGCTGGGTCAAATGGCATGCAGCCTTTTTCCCAGACTAAATGTGTACGAGTGTTGTGCCTAAACCCATCTATGGTGTTGTTTTCTTTCTCCTTTTAAAAAATATGAATGTAGAGTTTACAAGGGTATTTATGCAGCGAGTGAGATTTATGACCAGGAGCCCATGAAATCCGTCCAAAACCATGCGTATAATTTGAAGAATGTATTGACGTCAGCCGGAATATGAGAAGGTTTTAATCATAACTTCTCGAGATTGACCTGAGAGATACAAATTGGTAACTGGCAATTACTTTGTTCCAGTGAAACTCAGTGTCACAGGACAAAATGTAGGTGGAAAAAATATAAATATTTTGAGGAAAAAAAGCTATTTTTTTCTCCATTTTTGTCAATAATCTTGAAAAAAAAATCTAGATTTCTCTACCACTATTGAAACGGTTCAGGTGCACCTTAGGACGAACCTAAACCAGCGTGCGTTTCTGCTCATATTTGATCGATTCATCAGAGGAAATTAACACAATCAAGACCACTCTCGCAGATGAAAATCCTCAGCAAACGAGGAATCAGCTGAGGGAAATTAAATATATATGACCCCAGCTCTGATTTTGACAGACACCACAGAAGATGATGAAGCGGTGACTTTCTCCCTCTAACCCATAGCTGCTGCCCATTTAGCAGGATTTATGGGTAAAGGGCTGACATCTGGCAGACTCCGCCGTTACCCCAGCAGTGTGTGAAAGCTAATACCCTCCTCAGTGTCTCAACCCAGAGACCCTTTAGCTGGGGGATAACCTGAGACTCAGCAGTCTTAATCCCCCCCACCGCACCCCTCCGAACTTCGGCGAGTGAAAAACTAGACGTCCTCAGCGTCTAAACCCAGACGTCCTCAGCTCAGAGAGAACTCCTGTGAAACCTGTCTCCTTCCCTCTTCACCATCTCCTTCTCTTTTTTGCTTCCGTCCGTCCTCGGTGACTCCTTCATTCGCCTTCTCTTCCTCTTTTATCCTCACAAACATCTCACTCTGTTTCACTTTGTCTTCGTCAACATGTGCACCCGAGCACCACCGCCACCGCCACCGCCACCTCTGTGCATATCGATCAGCCCGATGGAGGTCAGAGCTGCCAGTAGGAGCTTTGTAATAGTATCTGCTGCTGTCAACTCGCCGCTGTGGTTGCATGACTGACCTGTAAATGCATGCTGGGTAGAAAACCATTTCTCATGTCAAAACACTCAAACACAGACACTTTAACTTAGCCTGTGCTGCACACTGTCAGTCATATTGTGATGTTTCCCATTACTTCAGTGAAAACTCTCATTATTCTCCCTTGTGTGCTGCGTACGTTTTACCAAACATACTTGGCTGACTTCCCCCAACCGACTCCTTCAAACGAGGAGAGAGTGAGCAAAAGATGCAGACATGTTTACTCGGCTGTGGTTTATGCAAACAGAGCAAAGCTTTTTTATAAGTTTTATGAATCACTAAAACTAGTTTAGTGGCCTTTTTTTTATTCACAGGGATATGATTGATATGACTAAAAGTAATTGGCATAATTATCAGTATCAAAACATGGGAAAAGCAAAAACCGAGAATGCGAGCTGTTTTTTTCTAGTTTAATTTTTTACATGCAATGCTTTTTTGCCAGCAGTGAAACAATGCAAACATGAATCAAATGAAATCTTAATGAAGCACTTTCTTGGTCAGTGCTGGATTAATCTTCTTGTGGTTAGTTAGATGGTTAGTATTTACAGCAGCAGGATGGAGTGTGGCCCAGCGCGGATCTGTTATCACTTTAATCCGTGATTATTTTTGAAGAACGGTTCAGCTGTACGACACACAGGGATAAGGCACACTGGGATGTGGATACGAGCACAGTGCTGGTGCTTGTTAGTTGTATCGATTCTTTGCTGGTCTCAGAGAGCAATAAGCGGTATCGCTACAGCAGGCCTTCAGTGTTCCTCCCCACAACCGTACCAACACATGCAGTGCGAAGAGCTCATATATCCACGCTGAATGTTTATTGTACAGTTTCCAAATGGAATTGATGCTATTACCTTAAGATATATTTTAGGAGAACAATGAGGGAGTTCAGGTTCATTTGGCCTGCTCTGATTGGCAGAACCTGAGAGCATTTCATTTTCCCTGGAAAAGTGGCTATAGTGGGTCTAAGTGGGCTAAAGGGCAGAGTCGGTGCTGGTGATTACAGAGAGGAAACGATTGTGAAGGTAAAATGAGACTTTGTGTCCTGAGTGCTCTTTTTTGTATGTTTTTATGGTCACTGAGGTTCATCACAGCTGTCAGGTCTGCTTAGACCAGCTGCTTCAGTTACACTTATTTCCAACGCAGGAGAGGGCGAAAGTGAGAAAAGTATATGCTCATTTCCTCTTATTATGTGTGTGAATACAGTATAACTGTTTCAAAACAAACAGTCCTGTTAGTAATGACTACTGCGCACGGAGTGCTAAGCCCTGCATCTTGCAGAGGCGGAGGGATAATGATGTGAATACTGATGCGATTTCATTATGTGTGGAGCTTTATTTGCATGTTTTAAAGAGTTTTAAAATGAATTTCATTCGTTTTGGGTGAGTTTCCTGAAAATGATGTTGAATATAATTAGGAGCCTCTCATTTCTGACGAATGACAGGTCTTTTTTTTTCAGATTTCAAGGGTGCATTAGTTAAAGAAGAATTCCCTCCACCTGCCTTCAGTTCATCCTTCAGTTGATCTGAAAAATTCAAAACTCACTATAAATCTGCACAGATCAGTCGTGCATGCTGGGGAGAGGTTTAAAGGCTCATCAGGAAAAAAAATGCATTTTTGCTTAATTTTGTGATCATATAAAGAACAAAATCTCTGCACAGAACTCTTTATTTTTAAGTTGCTCTAAGGTGTCGGGCGAATCCTGAAAAAAAGTAACTTTTGAAATTTATTGTCAGCTTCTTTTCTTTAGATGCCAGGCAGCACCTTAAACGTTCATATATATCATAACAAAATCTGACGTGTAGGTTGGAGCACGCGCAGTTTGGGAAAGACAGACTGGAGCGCAGCTCATGCATGCTGGTGCCTTTGATACTTGGATTAAGAAAGGATGGGGGGGTGCTTGATGGCTACATCTGTAAATGAGATGTACAATGCTGAGGACAGACGATTGAGGTGAGCTGAGCACTGGTCAAATCCCTGCGCTGTCTACTTGATTGATGCAGATATCCTGTGCAAGGCCCTTTGCTGTCAGTGCAACTGTCAGATGCCTGGACTCTCTGAAGCTCACAGTGGCAGCTTTTTTAATAATCAGGTCTTTATTGTCTTAAGTCAATATCTGGTAGAAGTCGCCTTCAGTGATGCTGAAAGTGTTGAGTTGATTGTCTGACGTTATTCTAAAATAAAAATTTATGTAAAACATGATTCAAGACAAACATTTTTTAAAAATGTGCTGATCTGTCTGTCTCTAGTCCGCAGCACTCAGCTGTGGCTTATTTCTTTTGGCCCCAAACGGGGAGGGGGGGTTAATTCGATTCAAAGGCAAAAGTAAATAGAAATGGGGGTTCATCTGCCAATAAGAGCAATCACACTGCGCTTTCCTTTCAAGCTGGATGTGACAAGTCCAAGCACTTTCCATTATTTGAATTTTGAAGAGGCTCGTTTGATTAATTAAAAGAGGCGTCTTATAAAAACAACAGAAAATCTGGTGGAAATATAATTGCTCTGGTGCTTATGGTGCGGTTGGCGTAAATAGACCAGCGCTTCTTTTGAAATGGTTAAATTTAGACGCGTTTACAAGCATTTTAAGGCACAGCCCAGATTTTTATTCACCCTCGACGGAGGTCATTTATTTGGAATTTCTTGAAATTAAAAAGAAATGTGTAGATTTACAGGAATCATACCAGACGATGCATTCTGCCCTTAATATCGCAAACAGTTCTAATTTATGTCTCGGGCCGCAGTAAAACTTTTATGTGTGATGATTTTTGTGCGTGGATGGAAAGACAGTGGCACTAAAATCTCTGGAAACTCAACACTTTCCGGTATTTGTCTGTGAGCGACAGGAGGGCGGCGAGGAGCATTTGCATTTGTTTTCGCATGAGATGGATGTGAGTGACACATCCGCAGTGATTTTATTTAATGTGTCTTAAACAGCACACTTGCAAACACACACACACACACACACAGACACACACACACACACACACTGGCTGGCTCTCTGTGTCTGGAAGTCATTGGCAGCACAGAGCAGAGCAACAAATGAGCTAATTGTTCTGTAAATGATTTATCCTCTGCTGAGGCCGTACAGCCAGTGTTTAATTCAGCGGCTGCTATTAGAAACACATTGACGTTGGGCTTTGATGGTGATGTTAAAGGAGCCTGGAAACCACTCACTGTGAAACGCCCTCCCTGCTTACACTCACACCCACACGAATCACACACACATACACACATGTGGGCACCCACTCGCATTCGGCGCACCACACTCAGACACTTTTATCAAAAGCATTTCACCCTACCTCTTCATTTTTTCAACCCAGTCTTTCCGACCAGACAGCCGTTCACCACTTCTAGACAGCAAAAGAAAAAAAAAAAAAAGTCCTAAATATGATTACTTAGTTAAGGAGTTCTGGATCACGACTTTGCTTTCAACACTTTCTGAACTAATGGTGTGCAGGAAGTTGTGGAAACAGAGATGGAGAAGGAGAGAGAGGGAGAAAGAGAAATAGCCAACGACTCAGCGGGATAATCAACTTAGCTATTTATCCTCCAGTTTGGACAGTTGGTTTTTAGGCTGTGCTGAAACTACACTTTGCTTCTTTATAGAGATCAAATGAACCGTGCGCCTAAAGAGGGCTTAAATGCATGCATAGGACATGTGCAGGGCCACGCTAATGACTGTGGTTTTTGCAGTTATTTGGATATTAGTCTGTTTTCGCTGGAAAAAAGCATTGCGTCACTCTTGTGCATGAAGTCGACGTTTCAGTGGAACGTCATAGATGAAAACTAAATTGCCCTCATTTACTGATAATGCTAGAGTTGACTTGGAGGGAATTTTTTTTTTTTTTTTTTTTTGCGCCTCACGAGCAAGAGCTCCGCTATGCTAATGAGGTGCATCGAAGGTAGCTAACACGCTGGCGGCAACGTCTAAATATATTCTCAGCCACGTTCAGTGTGTTACACGTGTGCGTGAGCTCGTGTGCCCTCGAGCGCGGACCTGTCTGTATATTTTCAGCACAGATGGAAGCAGTTAAATCCTAATTTAACACCAGCAGAAGAAGTCGGGTCAGATAACTAACAAAATCTATTAGCAAAACTATCATTCTGTAGTCATTCGGTCTTCGGGGAAAGGGCCGCTCACTGAGCAAACTAAAACAAAACTACAGAAAGTCGAGCCAGGCGTAGAGAAACACAGTGAAAAAAGCAGGAATTATGCCGTTTCTTAAAACAATATGTACTGAAGCTAATGACATATTGGCTTTTTCGGGGTGTACATCTTACCACTGATGATCAAGGCTTGGTTAGTGCTTAATGTAGCAAAATTAAGTCATCTGAGACTAGTGAAAATGAAGTCTGGCTCGTTATGGAGTCATTAAAACAGATTATTAAAATGGAAAATGAAGTGCATGTGTGGCTGCCTGGTGCAAGCAACATCTAATTAGGCGATCTAAAATTAATCAAGAGCCGTACTCATTGGCAAAGATGCAGCGAACATGAACTTGTGACGCGTCCAAGCCGCACAGTGGCAGACCGGGGCTTATTTTGTGTTTTATTTTGCTCAATTTAAAACTCTTAGGTTTTATTTATCAATTAACTATCGTTTATGAGGGAAATTACAGCTTCTATAAGCCACCAGAGGCCCTGACGCATACACATATTTTCACTCGCTAAACTAAAAGGATATTACCAGTTTTCATTTCATGGTTAAATACCAATCTCCTTATACGATTGCGGGCCAGTGCCCAAGTAGAAATTATTTTTTCCAACCAGTCATTCCTGTCCTCGTGCAGCCAGGAACTAAATTAGATGTTTGTATTTGACAGAACAGCTTAACACAGGAAAAAAAGAGAATGGAAAATCCAGTTATAGGTGAAGGAACAGCAGGATTGGGTTTCGGAAAAACAATACCGAAGCCCGTATTGGTGGAGTTGATAAGATGCTGTGAAGAAAGCGTTTACTGTCTTCACACTAAGGCTGAGACAGGATGCTTTCACCTTGTCGGTGCAATAATATTGTTTGAATTTGGTAGTATCATCATATCGTATCTAAAGTAAACATCAGCAGGTAATCATATTAGTGTCGGACAAATCGCCCTCCTGGGAAAGCAGACGGTATGTGTGTGTGTGTGTGTGTGTGTGTGTGTGTGTGTTTGGAAAGAGAAAAGAGAGAGCTGAGATGTCATCCGAGCATACCCTAGTAGTCTTCAGGAGATTGTTTTGACTACCAGGCCAGCCTTAAAGCTCCCCCCCGTCCCCATCGCCTCCACCTTCTGTTTTGACTGAACCAGCTACACTGCAGCTGAACCGCCTACACCAGCTACAGCTGCTAAACTGTCACAGAGCACTAACAATGAGACGTGGGCTGATTCCTACCGATCCCGCTGTAATTTGATGTAATTTGGGAAATCATCCAATTTTCACACACGGGTTTCAAGTGAAATTTCTCACGTACCCACTTTAACTCTAAACTGCCTCAAGTACTTTTCCTTCCACTGACAAATGCCTTCAATTTTCCCTGTTGCTTTCCAACAGGCACCCAAGAGCATGGCTGTGTTTGTGTCTTCCAACTGATGCTTTTGATGCTTTGTGAAAGGGAACGAGCACAATAACAGCAACGCCTCAGTGAAGCTGAAGCTTTTCCAGGCTGTAAATGACAGAAAAGAGGCCTTTGAGCCAGGCTACATGTCATGTCAGATGGTTAAACCGATATATAATTTGGGACAGTACTCAGATCATTAGTCTCATGTAGCTTTCTAAAAGCTCAGTCTTTTATGGTGGTAATTGCAGTCCTCTCGATTGTAACAGGAATGGATTGCTGCCTAGAACAATGGTTCTTAATGTGGGGGATCCCCTAGCGGTCCATGACGCACAGCCAAGAGTTCTGCAAAATAATTTGCTATAAATTATAAAACTGTGTTCTTCAGATTATAAAAGACATATCTGCGAATGGGGTCCGCTCACACCAACAACATAAGAATATTCTGTTCTTTTCTCCCACTCACATGATCTTTGGGTCAAAAGAAACTCTAATATGATTATGACACGTCACTATTTTAGGGTAAAAACAGTCCCAAAGGTGTCTAAAAGTATAAATGATAGCAAACATATGCTTATTTGCTTCAGGACTATGAGGCGATCCTCACAATCCTAATGCAAACTTTTTAGCAGCAGGATATTTGTGCTCAAAAATTCCTTGTCTGGAGGAACTTGAAGAATGAAATGCAGCATTTTAATGCTGCAAGGAATTTGTGGGGACGTGGCTGCAGGGAACAGGATTGTTTACGCTAGTGTGTAACACCTGAACAGTCAGGTCTTGCATATGACTCAGTTTATGCAGCATGAATAATGCATTTATTGACAGAATTCAGAAAACATTAGACGGGCATTAGTCACTTTCCAAAAGCCTTTTTAGTGTCAGAAGTTGCAGCGTATTTCGTAGGAACTTTCACAGGACATTCACAAGACACTTCAAAAAACTGCAAAACGCTCAGGGCAGTGAAGTGTACACTGAATGGTGAAGGAGTTTGGACGGAGCATCAGAGTAAAATGTGTGGCTTTACAGACGATTAATGTTTCTACATTTCTTTATGCTAGAAATATCGATTCGGTTACTTAATTATGGAAATCGGACAACAGAGTATTGCAGTATTGGAGTGCTGGTGTTGAAATACTTCACGTGAAGTAGCTGCTTTTAAGCGTGGTTACTAGATACTAAATTATGCTGCCGGTGTTTGCTCATACTTGCGCTCACAGCCAGCAGTACAGTGGTAATGATTCATGTCTAGCAATGGTAATGGTTCAGTTGCAATGTAATCTAATGATCCTCTGCTGGTCCAGCTGGAGGAAGGGCTGACAACAACAGTTTCTGCATCTCCTCACACTCACTCACCTCAGTCAGTGGGAGTACCAATTCCTGTCCAACTCTTATGATCTCACTCTTTGATTACTGCCTGATAGCCTTCCAACCACCTACCCACCTTTGTTGATGTCAGACAAATGGATTTTTCCAAACACCTACACCTTGTGCACGGTCTGAGAGGAAATGTGTAACAGGTGTTCGGCGTGATGAGAGGAAGGAAAGTGGGAGGCAGAGGGGCTTAGTTGATATGATATGAGAGGGGGAGAGAAAAGTCAGGAGAGGACAGGAGTGCTCATATTAGCATATGGAAGAATGGTAGCTTGATTTCAGTTGAAAAATTGAATAACAAATATTCTTTGTCAGCTACTGTATGAGTTAATCCTTAAAACATCAGCCCTGAAAGCTTTTTTTTTAAAAACCAAAGCATCGATGATATGTGCTGCATATCACTCAGTGGTGTGTTCAGTGGTAGATGGCCCGTGTGAGCTGAGAAGAGGTTAGGTGAAGAGGGAAAAAGTGATGTTATTTTCCTGGCCAGATAGCGAAGGTCTCCTCACCAGCCAGGAAATCAGGGCCTCTTGCTCTGATACCACAGATAAATGAGAAGCATATCATCATGCACTGCTGTCGTGAACCAGCTTATGATGTCAATCTTCGGGCTGTAATAGTATTAAGGAAAAGCTCATTTCTCTGTGCCGCCACAATTAATGTTGTGTGCTACAGTAGATAATGTGTTTATGTGAGTTTACTACATGCAGTCAAGGCTAATTTACTCTCCCATCAACTAAAAGCATCTAAAACCGCATTAACTTGCCGTTCCAGTGTTTCCAGTACAGTACCATATATTTTTGGAGTGCATTTTTTTATGGTTGAAATGAAAAGCACGAGTCCTTTTTACCTATTAACCTTAACTCACAGTTACAGGATCCTTTCTCGTCCCTCACAGGAGAGAAAGTCAGGCAGAAACTGTCAGAAGCAAAACCCAAACTGTTGCTTCAGTCTGATTTCTGTGACTCCTTCATCATGTGAGATGTTGTTTGTCTCTTGCAGAATAAAGACAGAGACAGGAAGACCGCCATAAGAAGCTAACAATGAGGACGGGAGCCACGTGGATAAAATGCTCATCACACGCTTACAGCGATTTAGCAGTTACCGCAACTTGAAGACCAACCAGACTTGTGATGCATTTCAAAGACTTTTGAAGGACTTCTGTAGCACTTCCAGGATTTTTCCAGGAGCATTTTTGACTAAATTTTGTATTGCTTTACAGGACCCTTTTATTTTTTAGAGTTTGAGAGCTTTCCGATGGCTTTCACATGCATACCAAGACCACCAAGGACCTTTTAATACCACTTATAAAAGACTTTTGACTGTATCAGTGACTCTGCTCAGAGTCTGCAGAACTTATGGCACATGATCTGAAAACACACAAAACTCATAAACTTGTATTCCTCAGAAGCTGTGTGTTATTAATGTGTAAACTGAAATACAAATGTATATTTATGTGACATAACATTATATAATGAAACTATGTTATTTAACGGCCATATGACTTTTCTTTTTTTGGACAAACAATGTGCGTTGTTTTAAGGTACAAACGTTGGCTATATGACATCACAAAAATATGCTGGAACATTGTCGGTATTGGTTATTTCTAATAATCATTTCTGAAAGTTGAACTTAACTGAAGATGACCAATAAATACTTTGTATATCTGGGATTAAATTTCATTCATGTGCTGTTGGTATGTTAAACAGATTGTACTCTAAACTCTTATCCTGATCCTTGCCAGTTCCAACCAATAAACGTCATAGAAGTTTCCACTGTGACTTTCCGGTGAGCTGCAGATAGATTTTAATAGCAAATCAATGCTGCATTATACTTTTGCAGCTAGTGGAGGGAATTCATTCACCTTTAAGTGGGACTTCCTCAGTGTCTGATCCCCCCAGCTCACATAAACCTAATCACCCTTACTCACCTGCGGCGCTCTCTTTCTCTCCCACATGCTTGTTTCTTCTCTTCTTGGGAACTCGGTTCTAGTTGGTTCTACTGTTGCTCAGACTGACTAAAGTTGCAGATGAGGTTGGCAACGGAGGTTTAAGGAGGAAAGAAAAAGGCAAGAAGAAGGGAGAGGGGAGGAAAATGAGCAAAATTGAATCTGCAGGTTGGCTACTTGGACATCTGCCTTTGTCCCTTTGCTGTCCTCTTCTTTACCTTTCCACATGCTTGTTCTCTCTTCTCCTCTGCTCTTCCTCTCTTTTCCCTGGAGTGCCACTGCCCAGAGTCTGGTTGTTGATGGCTTTCCAGTGTGCTTAGCCCCACACCAGCTACATTCTTCTTACCTTGTCCTTTTATTGATGCATCCATACATGTTCGTCTTGTTGTCTTATTTTTTCTGCTGCCTTTTCCACTGTTTCTGACACTCTCTCCTCCATCACTTTCATACAGCATCTCTCCAAGTCTGGAAACTGCTTTGATGGAAAATGTAGATTTTACCCTTCTTTTCTGAACATATATACAGTATATGTATTTTTTTTATGATAAATTCATTTTTTTCTTTCTCCCCCACCTACTATATGCTTTTCCTGCATCATCTTCAAGGCCAGTGGACTTTTCTGGCATTTAAAATCAATCGTTTTAATGGCACTATAGTCGATTCAGCGGGCTTTACACTCCCTTTGCTTCTGCAGCAGAAGATAGAAGTTATGGCTACCTGAAAATGTTGCAACATATGGGTTAAATGAGAGCAAAACTAATAATTTTCTAGGGTTTCTATTATCTTGTCTAAAGAGTATTATAAATCTTATAATGCCACTGGTCATATAACAGCAGAATTTCTTAAGCTGTTTTCCACCATTAAAAGAAATGTAAATTGAGTCGTTCTTTTAATGGAGACTAACCACTGTGCTGCACTGGTCTGGTGTTCCCAAATTATTTTTTAACAACGCTAACAAGCTGTTTCTGTGACTGAGGTGCCAATTATGGAGCTTTTTCCTACAATGTGACAAGTGCCCAGTGAAGGAAAACAACCAACAAAAAAAATTCAAGTGCCACTTTCCACTGCCAAAAAACTGCTTTCAGTGGAAATTGTGCTGAAAAACAAAGCTGATTTATTGTGTGTGCATGTGTGTGTGTGTGTGTGTGTGTGTGTGTGTGTGTGTGTGTGTGTGTGTGTGTGTGTGTGTGTGAGAGAGAGAGAG
>JAVDPK010001304.1:134694-144785 GCA_034780415.1 Cichlasoma orientale | reverse complement strand
TACGTGTGCCTGCTGGGTGTCCTTGTGTGCATCTATTTGTTTCTGTAGAACGTCCATCTCTGGTGTGTGTGTGTGTGTGTGTGTGTGTGTGTGTGTGTGTGTGTGTGTGGGCGGAGAGGGGGATAAAATAGGGGGAGAGTGGATTTTAACTGTGGAGAGTAACAACGCTGTGGTTTTTGACCATATGATCCCGTACATTTCTTCTGTAGGCAGCTGGACAGTTTCCACCGCTCATAATAACAACAATATGTTCCACATGAATCCCACTCCTCACCACTGTCAGCGTTTGGCTACAAATCCAGCCCCCGGCTGCACGGATTTGTAAAGCATATATCCTTTGACTGGTGCTGGTCTGGAGCCAATCAAAAAGGGACAAGACAAAATCATCAGTGTCAGACCAATTCACAATTTATTGTAGCGTCACCGAGCGAAGCATTCTTCTGGGACACGATGAAAGGGAACACAGCAACTGAACTTGCTCGAAAGCTACTGTGCTGTGGTGCAGTTAAGATGCTATTGATGCAGCCTGTATGTCAACCAAAGATTACAAAATGTTCTCAAAGAAATCCTTTCCTTTTTTTGTTGTTTTTTTAAGCTTTCACTTTGTGGCTCACTTTAAACTGTTCAGCTGTTGAATCGTCCTTTCATTCCCCCCTTTTCCTCACAGAGGTGGATCGGTGCAGCTTATTTACAGTACGGGTCAGTTTGCCGAGAACTGAGGGAAAAAACTTAAGCTGAGGAAAAGAATCAAACTACAGAAAAAAAGTGGAAAAGAACTGGAAATCTCGACGTGAAGATGACAATCCAAAACTAAATATAACAACTAAGGAAATAACTCTTCTCCTGGCTAGTCCCCATTTCAGCTGAGCCTCTGGCAGTGCAGTCACTGTGGCCTGCTCACAACCACGGGCACAGCATGGCTGCAACTTCTGCCTATGGTGGCTCCTCCAGATCTATCATTCAATAGATAACTATAAAGAGTTAACAGTGGAAAAGAAATGCATCCCTCGTTCATGCTAATCTTGGCATGCGCCAGACGAGCCTGCTCTAGTTTGGCAGCTAGTGGGTCCAAGCCAGAAGAGTGCCAAGTGCAGTCTGGAGGACAGGTGAGAAAATGAAGCAAATTAATCGCATGTACATGTTAAAATGCTAATATTTTTAATGAGATTTTTCTTACATGAGCAGCACTGCTGGATTACAAATACTGTGTGTTTAAAGGTACAGTCAAAAATTTTTGAGGTTATTTAATAGAAAAAAGGATTGTGTACTCATAAATATACATTTATTACTCTGTAATTACATCTTCCAAAAAACTGATGCATCTCATGAACTCATGAACATATTTAATTCATTAAAAATACACAGCGCAAGTTTGTGGAAGCCGCCATGTTCACCCACCATATTTGAATACAGTGGCCAGGAAGGACATCTCCCTTCCACCTAATCGCATTCACGTATGTGGCTAAAGACCAGCCACATACGTGGTACACCAAAGGCGGAGGAGAAGCGAAGTCGTAGCCTTTTAAATTCATGTCTGCACCTTCAGACTCAAGATGTGACGCATCATACCTATGTTTGGAGAAGGGGTCTCCTTTACCAAATGAGCGGAAATACAAAGGAAAGAGACAATGTCAAACCCCATCCTTCTCCTCCTCACCTCAAGCCTCATCTCCTGAACTGAAGTCGGTGCTCTAACTCTGGAAAACGTGCATAAACTTGCTTATTTATTCCTGACATTGTTGCAATAACTTATTGTCAGCAGATTGGACAGATTGGTCCTGTCTCTGGACAGCTGACAAGAGCTGGCTAAACAACAACATCAGCTGGCTATAAGCTAACATTATGCCATGTTAGGTTATAGAGTTTTGAGTTTTTGGACTTGATTTGACTTTGTTAATTTAAAGTATCCCTCATTGTTTAGTGTCTACATTTATTTCATGTATTCTCCTTTTAGTGCATTTAGTTCTATTCCTAGTTCCCGGTTGCTTTCATTGTTCCATCCTCTTGTGTCTAGACTCATGTATTTAGTTCATTCATGTGTCTGTGTTTCCCCATTTAGTTATCACTTCCTGGTCTATAGTTTGTGTTTTTCCCCTTTAGTTCTTTCATTCTTTGTGAGCTAACAGCTTTCATTTAATAAAGGTCTTGTTTTAATGTAAAACCAGTCCACGTGTCTGCATTTGGGTCCTTTCACAACACCCAGTCTGCATATCCTGCAGACGTGACAACTTTCAGTTCAGTCCAGTTTTACTTATATAGCCCCAAATCATAACAAGGCACTTTTTAAGGTAAAGACCTTACAATAATGCAAAGAAATGCTCTGATAAACAATTTGATTACACCCCCATCTTATCTAAAAAACCTCATAGTACAATATCACCCCAATAGAGCACTTCACTCCCAGTCTGCTGGCTTACTTGTGGTTCCTAGGATACTTAAGAGTAGAATGGGAGGCAGAGCCTTTCAGGCCCCTCTTCTGTGGAACCAGCTCCCATTCAGGAGACAGGATTCAGGAGACAGACACCCTCTCTTTTTTTAAGATTAGACTTAAAACTTTCCTTTATGATAAAGCTTATAGTGACCCTGAACCCTCCCTTAGTTATGCTGCAGTAGGCCTAGGCTGCTGGGGGGTTCCCATAATGCACTGAGTGTTTCTTTTCATTCACCTATTTTTACTCTGTTTACACTCCACTCTGCATTTAATCACTAGTCATTATTAATCTCTGTCTCTCTTCTACATCATGTTTTCTTGTCCTGTCTCTCTCCCCTCAGCCCCAATCGGTCACAGCAGATGGCTGCCCCTCCCTGAGCCTGGATCTGCTGGAGGTTTCTTCCTGTTAAAAGGCAGTTTTTTCTTCCCACTCTCGCCGAGTGCTTGCTCATAGGGGGTCATTTTGACTGTTGCGTTTTCTCTGTATTATTGTAGGGTCTTTGCCTTACAATATAAAGCACCTTGAGCCGACTGTTGTGATTTGACGCTATATAAAACAGAATTTAATTGAACTCTCACATCGTATGAGAGTTTATTCACTAAGAATCCAACAATGATAGTTCCATTTGAGAGAGTTTCACTAGCACCGGCTAACAGCAGCGAAAGGTTATCCTTATCAACTCACCTCACTATCGCTGTCATCAGACAGAAGTGAGCTTCTCTGACTCATCGGCTCATATCAGACGCCTCCAGAATAAATAAAGGTGGCTGCAATCTACTGACATCTAGTGGTGAAAATTTTGCAAACTGTAACTACTGTAACATGGGGGTCTCCACGTGACTCTCGTTATTTTGTGGTTCATGGTATGACTGTCAGATTACAGCAGCTCACTTCACCTGTGTTTATGTCTCTTTTTCAGCTTTATAGATAGATAGATATGTTGTATTCATTAATGCTGTTCACATTAAATACAAACCTACACCAGCATCTGGTTTGATTTGAGTTGAGATACACGCAGGCCGCTGTTTTGTGCATCTTTCAGACAACAACAATAATAATTGATCTTCCTTTATAACAACTTCTTTATAAAATCAGAACTCAAAGGATGCTGTTACGGACAATGTAATGCAGTAGTATAAACACTACAGCCAGAAAAAAACCTTCTTTCTAATTATAAGAAAATTGGAGGGGGCACCGTTTGCAGTAATTACAGCTGTGGGACTAGGTTGAATAATATCAGCTTTGCACATCTGGACATAGCAATTTTTGCTCAGCCTTTTCTGATGAAATTGCTCCATCTCAGCGAGGAGAAAAAAGGTCAAAATGAAATTCAAGTTCGGCTGAGGGCGGGGCTCGGTCTCCCCTTCGGCTGCGTGTCTGGGGTCAGTGCCTCATGGGAAGATCAATTATTTGTAACTGCAGGTCAGTTTGTCCCTACAACTCAGCATCTGTTTTTATTTTTTAAACCTTTCTGTATTTGATGGAACATAATGCACACAAGAAGATGCTCCTGCCCCTGTACCTAACAGGAGTGAAGTGTGCTTAAGTAAGCATTTAAGGTAAAACTTAGCATGGTTTTACCTTAAATGCTTTTAAAGTCTTCATACTCCAAAATATAATTTCAAATGATTTGTCTTCCAAAAAACAGAGAATACTCGACCCTGGATTTCACTGCCATTGTTGGACTTCTTTGAAGACTTCATCATCCCCCAAAACAGAGGAAAAAAATTAGGATGGAAAACTGAAAAAACTTTTGTAAAGTAGCAAAAGA
Organism: Cichlasoma orientale; assembly: GCA_034780415.1. Lineage (NCBI taxonomy): Eukaryota > Metazoa > Chordata > Actinopteri > Cichliformes > Cichlidae > Cichlasoma > Cichlasoma orientale. Next base: position 140,582 of record JAVDPK010001304.1, on the reverse strand, counting down.
AGACGTGAATTTCTCCACAGAGCTTCATAATCCTAAGACACATCAACAGATACTGCAGGAGACTGTATGTGGCCTGGGTAGAAAACCAGAATTCACCATTTATACATGTAGAACTGAACTGCCGGTGGGCATCTCGGCCTATGGTTTATAACACAAGCAGGATTATACACTGGCAGCAGCTCAAATGGAAAAAACGGGCATCAGTCACAGTTGTGTGGTTGGAAATTTGCCCTGCAGAACGCTGCACGTTATTTACAGCGTACCTCACTCTGCTGTAATATTAATCTTACAGGACCTCTTAGTATAGCAGCTGCCCTTTGCTGTTGCTGTTGTCCATAAAGAGCTTGGTGACTTGGGACACAGTGTGGAGACATCTCATTTTTTTTCATGTTCACCTGGCTTCCAGATGGTTGTTGTTAGTCCAAATTTGTGTGTACCTGTGTATGATACTAGTTCGTTATGGACATGAAATAAGAGGATTATTTATTTATTTATTTATTTTTTGGGTTAAGACGCTGCACCAGCAGGAAAGAAAGCTTCAGGTTAGCACCGTATCTGATTTACAGAGTTGTTAAATTTTAAGGAAAATTGGCTGGATTTTGAACATAACTGTGAGCGGAGTGACTCTGAAGGCACTCAAATGTTCGGTCTAAAAAACCTGACTGCATATGACAGGATTAAATCCCATTTGTGGTTATACGCAATACAAACAGAACCTATTATATCTTTAACTTTTCAATATGACATTGTGTTTGAAATAACCTTTCATTTGCAGAAATATGTTTTCCCTTTGGCATTAAGAAGGCCATACAAAAGCTGGTAAAAATGCACTTACCCCCTGCACTGCCAGCAGAAAGAGCCTGTTATGAAAGGGACTCAAAGTAAGACTATACATGCAGTAAGACGATACATCTCAAGGAGAAAAATAGAAAGCAGGAATTCCTCCAGATAACCCATAATTCATACAGCCCCAGGATAAAATGCCTGTTACAGTAGCCCACCAAAGGAGCAAAGGCAAAATGATTTTAAGAATGCAAGGCATCGGGGATTGGGAACTCCAAGACTATGAGCAATTTATAATCCAGGAGAACAACGGTGGCTGCCAAAGATTTGACCTAATGTTCTTGTCTGTTGCTCAGCAGCATGTTGACTTTGAAAAGCTTGCTTTGCTCTGAGAGCTTGGAGCAGATGATTGCATATTGTATGCAAGGAAATATACCAAACTAGCAGCAGCGAGCTGGCAGTGCAGGATACGCCCTGTGGAATCTGGGTGCCATGGATTTGTAGCCACTTCCACGAGCAGTTGAGCCAGTCAGTTACAGCAGGGTTTTGTGGTCAGGGCGGAGGTCAGAGCGCACTGGGCTTCCCTATAGAGGAGCAGCTCTGGCTGAAAAATCACAGAACCATCACAGGCTCATGTCACGAGTAACTAAATATAACCCGATAGCTCCTGCAATGCAGTTGTTTTCTATACGGTGTTGTTGCTTTGTTCGCTTCAGTGTGACATACTGTTGATGACTGTTGCTGCTTGTTTAATTAATTCAACAGCTACTGATGACAGCCATCATAAGTATGATATGATTATTATATTTGCAGTTTAACTGGGTTGAGGCAGTTAAATAGCAAAAAACACATTTGTATTCTAAGCTTAACAATGAAATTCATGCTTCAAAGGAAACATGCCATCAGATCTGTTTAATCTGAGATGAAGGCTCGGGCCCTGGCAGCTCATCTGGACCTTTAAATGTTGGATTTTTACAGTCTGACAGAAGAAAAATGCAAAGATTTGGTTCAGTGTCTCTTTTTATGCTGAAAGAAATTGAAAGGCTCATCCTGGGAAAACGTCTTGTAGTGGAATCAGTGTTTAGCCAATATCCTGTTATCCTGTTTTAACTTCTAATCTGTGAAACCAATGTACAACCTAGAGAGAGACAAAAGAAGCAGAACTGGATGAAATATCAGGAAAAAAAAATTCTAAAAAAAAAAAAAAAGAAGCTCTCTAAAAAATGTTCCTAAGAGTTTGTGTGATGAACTTTAAAGAGTTATGATTATTCTTCTGCGTTTCATTTCTAAGAAATGATGCTGCATTTGAGGCCAGCAGCCAACCTCACCCAGATATATGAGTCTGGACAGAAACGAGCAGCAAGCTGACATTTAATTGATTAATGGTTTCGTGTATCTCATAATGTTCTATTATTTTTCTATTTTTGTCATGGAACATGATCATGTAGTGACTGTATAAAAACACACACAGGTACATCAGAAATGATGCTGTGGTTTCACTGGAACCGACGGCAGGCTTCAGAAGTCTTTTTTCCCAGATGGTCTCCTGACTCAGAGGAACGGCGGATTTAAATGACAAAACAGGCGAGTCGGGAGGAGAAATGATGGGAAGACAGATGGATGAGATGTAATAAATGGAAGACGCTTCCAATAGTGACACAAAACACAGATCCCGTGATGATTCATTATTTTAAAACGACGACCAAAGAGACCGACAAGCAAGATTGAAGCTCTTCGTTTTTACTTGTGGAGAAGTTTTATTTTTTTTTCACCGTTTTGGCGTTTGAAACAATAGAGTTGTGTGCCACGGTTGCAAACGTGTGTTATTGTAACATCAAAGTGATTATGTTTAGAAATATGAGAATACAGCGAAAACATTTAGAGGACGGAGGGTGGAGATCGGCTTCTGTTTACACGTCGTACAGGCTGGATTTACAGTGAGCTGACCCCAGCCAGCAGTCACACAGTGCAAACATACCCTGGCAGATGTGGAGTGATGGGATTACGGGTCCCAATAAGTTACGGTATGTGCTTCTGCCACTTGTCTCTGTGTGCATCATAAACCTACCTTCTCCTCCAAGGACAATGAGCCTCCTTGTGCGAGAGGAAGGATGTTCGGGGAGAATGAGCTGAGCCTGCCAACAGAAATAAAGATGGAAGAAACGGAGAGCTCTGTGAAAATGTGGAAGCTTTCAAACGAAAGAAAGAATAAGATCTCTGCTCCTCTGTGAGCCATCGATCAGATCAGAAGCCTCTCGCTTTTTGCTAGAAGAACAAATGATAATATTTTGATCAGCATAAATTAGGATTTGTGCGCAACAGAATATTCCGTTTCAGCCCCCTGATAGACTGTAAATTCTTAATCTTAAGCCGAAAACTTTAATGCATCTCAAAAAATAGTTCACGTCTACACTTAATCTGTCCTCCGAAAATCACATAAGGGAGTAAAGTGGATTCTTGGCTTTCCACAGCATCTCCTTCGCTTTACTTTGTCTCCTACAGAATTAAAAACTTAAATCACTTTACTGTTTGAACAATTCACAAACATTTGACGGGCTCGAGTGATCCTCTTAATACGTGTCGTTCTGTTCTGTTAAATGTTAGATTTAACTCGGTGCAGTTAGATGGAATTACCAGAAAAGTCTCTAGAAATGGAAACGTGAGATATAATATCAGAGAAATCAGTTAGATCAGTTATAGTTTGATCCTCAGAAGTGCGGCAGCTCTGAGAAACACGTCGCTGAGATGAGAGGATTATTGTTTTAAAGTTTGGAGCGTTTCTACAAGCCAAGCTTTGCTGCATCTTGTTCGTTCAGGCTGTTCACAAATAAGAATGTAAAAGCCACGTGTGCTGGTTTCAGAGGGAAGCAGCTTTCCTATTTTTGTCTGTCCGCATGTTCAGATTACTGCGCCCAGTAATGTGATTGTCGGCGCACACCGCTGTGTTATGCAGAAATAGATTACAGTGAAAACTTTACATCTCTGTTTGTGGACAGATTTCCTTTAAAGATAAATGAATTTGTGTGTGTGTGTTTGTGTGGGGTGGGGGGGAGGTGTTTGTTTGTTTGTTTGTTTTTATAGAGGATCTTTTCAGGATTATCTGCAAAGTTTTTCCAGCTCAGACTGCTTACACTTTCAGACAACAACACGCTGGATGTGGAAAAAGAGGTAGGAAAGTTTGTACTGGGACCCTTTTGGGAACAAATTGGCTCCGTTATGGGAATTTCTGCTAAGCATTTTAGAGTAAATGTACTGTTTAGTGGGAACTGCAGCTGACTGGACCGTATGGAAATAAAGTGAGCAATGCATGACAAGCTTTTTTATCAGCACAAAATGTGGTTGAGACAGCACTTTTTCTGAACCTACAATGGCACACGTGAGCGAGCACAAACTCCAGAGTTAGGTCAACCTTTACTTCAGGGAAACTGCTGCTTTGTTTTTTTTTGTTTTTGTTTGGTTTGTTTGTTTTAGAGCACACTTTGTCATGACTTTTGCGTCTTGCCAACAGCACACAGCCGCATGCAACACAATATCCACACGGCATTTGTCAGGAAAGATGTCACCTTTAAATTAAAGCTAGTCCTGGTCAAAGTTCCCTTGCAGTTTGCCTGGCCCTGACAAACCCTGATGCCCACAGTAATGGTGTTGCCGTAAGGGAGCTGGGATTGCAGTGCAGTATACATTTATAGCAGCATTTCTCCATGGCATTTGTGTGCCTGTTTAACTCTCCTCTGCACCCAGTGTCGCATAATGAAACTGAGCAATGGTTAATGGTAAATGGGCTGCTTCTTATACTATTATACTATTCTTATACTTTGCTTGATTTACCACGTTTTTGTCATGTCAAACAAAAAGTGTGAGTTAAAATGATGGTAATCATTAAGTAGCTAAGTCCCACATTCAAACAGGTATACACTGTGGCGTTATAACTGCGTGCGGATTGGTAGAAATCCTCTCTGCTGCTGCTCTTTGACATAAAAATGGTTGTCGTAGTGAAAATGCTTTTCTTTGACAGGTTGTGCGTGTTTCTGCTCATTATTCTACCATAATGTAACACACGGATAACGTAACTCTTACTTGTGTGACATTTTAGCCTTTATTTTCTAAATGAAAGTTCACGTAGTTATTTTTATTTTTATTTTTTTTCAGTTGTCATCAATTACCTCCCTACCGGTCAAATCCACAATTCTCGCCTGGACATTTAACAGCGACGTCTAATAGCTTAAACTAACTGCAACAAACTATCCGTTTCTCCCCTTTGAGGTTGGCTTCAAGTTTGAAATATGAAGTTGGAGCATATTTAGGGATGGAAACCACCAGAAGTGCTAAAAATACCTCTGCCAGTCTGGTAGCCACGAGGCTCCATCACACACTCATTACCACACGACCTGAGGTTGGGAGGAGAGGACAGAGGAGGGGATGTGGTCAGGAGAAAGAGGCATATAGCGTGTGTGTGTGTGTGTGTGTGTGTGTGTGTGTGTGTGCCTGTCTTGAATGGGTTAGCAGCAGAAGGGAAAGGAGAAAGTAAGGGATGTGGTAAAAAGAGGAAAAGAGAAGTGGAGAGTGAAAGAACGAAAGGAAGAGGGAAGGAGGGAGGAATGATGTGAGGTGCGTATGTGTATGTGTGTGTGTCTGTGTGTATCTGTCTGCGTCTGCACAGACTCAAGAATGGTTGTGGTCAGATACATTAGTATTATATGATATTTCCTATGGTCTCTTGGCATTTTTGAATGACGGCACATATTGCGCCTGCTGGACTATTACTGAAATCTTACATCACATCATTTCTGAAGAATTTGCAGTTTGTTTGTCTGGACAAATCTCTTTTTTCTCTGATCCCTCCCCTCCTCCTCATCATCTCTCCTTTCTTCTCTCTTCTCCTCTTTCTCCATTTCTCCCCATCCTCCGCACTGCTAGCCACCTTCCTTTTTGTCCTCTCTTCTCTGATTTATTCCCCTGTTTCTCTCCATCCGTCCGTCTGTCTATCCGGTGTTCTCTGTTCCAGCTGCTCTGTCCCTCCAGGACCATCAATCCTTCTACTCAACCCATACCTGGCCCTCATTCAGTGCACACATGAAGCACATGCAGTACACACACACACACAC
>JAVDPK010001304.1:80054-101802 GCA_034780415.1 Cichlasoma orientale | reverse complement strand
TTTAAATATGTTAACTTGAATTTTCTTCACATAATGACTTCATTCCATCCAACAGCTACTCTAACAACTGTCCAGCCCACGGGTTGTTCGCTGTCATTTCTACATGCACAGAGGCGCACAACACTTACCACATGACAGGCCCGCTTACTGACAAAACCCAAACTAATGTATGTTAGAATTTCTCATTTATAGCATTAAATCTATTCATGTTCTTTGAGTTTTGGGTTGATTTTTGATTTTCTGTTGGCACAAAACATCAAAATGATTCAAACAGGTTCTTCAGATGGGTCTCTTCAGATATGTCCTGTATTATGCAGAGGAAGGAACATTTAATTAATCAGATTTTCTGTCAGTGATTATCATTTAAATATAATTAACTTTTAGAAAAAGATACATTTGTCCATATAGTCAGTTTTCTGATATTTACTCTTGTGAGACAAACTTTTCTCTACATCTGCAAAATGCAAATATAGACTTTAACAGAAAAAGCTTTAAATCCTAAAAAAAAGATACATTTTCGTAGTCACTGATTCAAACTGCTGAGCCACCTTAAGTGAGACGTTGATGCACCCTCTTTAATTATTGCTTTTGTCATTTCATAGTGTTACATAACATTAATCTAACATTTCTGGAACAGCTTGAGTAATAATTCTGTCTCTTCTTCTCTCTCTTTATTTTTGCTTTTTTTTCAGCTTACTGTGTTTTATTGGCACAAAGATTTAAATGAACCATACTCCAAAAACAATGGCATTTACAATAAACAATATACACAAACACAACACTGATTAGTATTTAAGTTAAACATTAAGATTAGCACAAATTAATTATGTAAGCTACTTACAATACATATATCCATCCATGTATCCATTTTCTCTCTATATATATTCATATAGAAAAAATGGTGTGTGTGTGTGTGTGTGTACATGTCAGTGCCTCTCCCCAGAGTTCTGACACTATTTCAATTACATGGTGGCCTTTTGTGCCGAGGGGAGGAATTGGGTGTGTGTGCATGTGTGTGTATCTCTAAAAGCAGACGAAGTGCTCTAGGACACCCACCTCGCTGCCGCCTTGTGCCCACTGGTCCTGCCCTGGGCTGCCCACAGGATGCTATCCTGCTTTGATGCTGTCTTCTCATCATAGACACACAGCATACAGTACACAAGATAACCAATAGTCCCTCAGAAGATCCTGTAATCTGTATAAATTTGTAAGAAGCAGTCAGCAAAGTCTTAAGTCTGCTGACTTCCATCACCCGCAGCAAGGCTCACACTAATCTGATAAAGTGTTTTTGACCAGCCGTAGTGTGTGAACCAGCTTAAAAATTATGAAACTGACTCTGGTGAACTGTTGTTATTTTTTTCAGACATCAATCTGGCACAAGTGTCAGTGAATTTTTTTTTTTTGCTTAGCCTATCATCAACCTGCAACAATAATTTCGAGGAAGTTGCTTTGACATAACATCTAACACTAAGTATTAGGTGGAATGGATGTGAACGTGACTAAAAAAGTAATGCAAAGCTGTAAATGAGATAATACCAGCAGCTCACCCATTAATGCATTTTAACTTCTTTCATCTGCAGAAAAACAAAGGATTAAAAACAGTTTACTCCTTAATGTGACCTTTTTTTATCACCTGAGGAGGAAAAACTCCTGCTGGTGTCTTTATTAGACACATGCCGCCAGCCCTCCCCAGGGTCATATAGCATACCGTAGACATCTGCAGATAGACCAGTGATAGCATACAGTGCATCTAAACATCCACCCAGTCTGTATGACCCAGTCGCAGACAGGCCAATGAACTATCACTGCTGTGTGATTTTTGTTAGACTTGGTAGAAGACTCTCTTTACAACATACAACTGCTCTTCTGTATTTTGACTTAGCAGCCCGAAGTTGTTTAGTTAATTTTGATTATTAACTTGTCCTCTTCTGCTTTGGAAAAGATACAGCCATAAACACATAAACTTAGCATAAAACGTAATGAAATTTGTATTTGGTTGATTATTTCTTTGTTGTAACAATGCTTCTTGGCAATAAATCTTATACTGTTGGAAAGCCTGTTTATTTTTCTCCTTAAATGGTTCCATATTTTTAAGGAAAATGCATTTGTGGGTTGAGCAGCAGAGTTGAGTATGTGGGCTGCACACATGAAAAACTTGCCAGATCTTCTCTGCCAATTCCAAACAGCTTACTCTGCTATTGACTCTTGTTTGGTGGTTTTTATTGGATTGGATGATTGAAGTCTGAAGAATAAAGACATATTGGCAATTTAACAATTTATTCATTTAACAGACAGCGGCCTCAGCAGCATGTGGAAGAAGCATACACAACCACAACAGCCTGGCACCTCCTCCTCATGCTGGTCACCAGCTCGGTCCCACACTGCTGTGGGATGGCATCCCATTCTTCAACCAGCATTTATCACATTAGTCAGCCAGTGTGGTTGTGTTGGTCTCACTGACACAAACAACACACCCGAGCTGATCACACAAGTGTTTAGTGGGGTTGAGGTCAGGACTGCAGGCAGGCCGCTCCACTCCCAGTTCTCTCCACTCTTAAATTCTGGAGGTAGTCTCTGATAAACCCCGCTCTGTGGAGGTGAGCGTTGTCATCTTGGAGGATGAAGTTTGGTCCCAGAGTATGGAGATACGGGATTGCCACTGGGTGCAGAACCTCATATCGATATCTCTGCATTGAAATTGCCTCCAATGACAACGAGCCTGATTGTGAGCACCTGGGGTACCAGAAGCTCAAAGCAAGAGTCAATAGCAGAATAAGCTGTTCGGCATTGGCAGAGAAGACCTGGCATGTTTTTCAGGGGTGCAACCCACATACTCAACTCTGCTGCTCAACCCACAGATGCATTTTCCTTACAAATGTGGCTCCATTTAAGGGGAAACAATCAGGCTTTCCAGCAGTATAAGATTTATGGCCAAGAAGCATTGTTACAACGAAGAAATAAACAACACAAATTTCCATACTTTTTTGTGTTAGGTTTAGATTCTGTCTGTCTTGTGCTTTTATCCTTGTCTCTCTGTGCTCTCCTTTTCTTATTCTCTTTTCCTTCATTCCCACACTGGTCACAGATGATGGCTGCCGATCGCTGAGCCTCGGCCTGCCAGAAGTCTCTTTATGTTCAAAAGGAGTTTACCCTTCCCACAGTCGCAAGTGCTTGTTCATTGTTGGGGTTTTCTCTCTAATATCGTAGAGTATTTACCTTGTGATATAAAGCACCCTAAGTTGATAAATAAGACTTAATTTCAATTCATTTATCGTCCTTTTCTCTTCCTCTGTTTTATTTTCTGAGAAAATACTGACACTGCTAAAACTGCACTTCTATCTCATGCATCTGGTGTTAAACACAAACTCAAACATTTTGTTGGCATTTGCAGATATATAAAAACGTACATTTCACAGACACACACAGACACACATACTCCTCAGTCACGCCCCACCCAGGGTGTCTGCACAGTTCCGGGCCGTGGGGCAATTAGGAATAATGGCAGGAAGCTAGTTAGTGTTATCTTCTGCCACGGCGGCCTCCACTGGCACTGAAAGACCCGGGACCGGTCACGTAGAGACACAGACAGTCAGACAGGGAGCCTGGACAGGAGGAGGAGGAGGAGGTGGAACAGTAAAAAAAAAAGCCCTCAGGCAAATGGCCTGAAAGTACATCTATATTATTCATCTGCTGGGCTGTATAATAAATTAGAAATAACACTTGAGAAAACCAGGTGTTGTCATAAAGAGTCTGTTAATACTGTTATTAAGATAACTTTCAAAATCCTCACATATCAATAAGCTTATAGCTCAGCACAAATTGTTCCTCAAATTTGACAAAAATGACCTAACGTCTTGTCTATGTGCCACTGCTTCGTCTGCAGCCTGGCTCCTGGCTGCAGTTGAGATGTCTCACTATTGTTTCAGCAGCACGCTCCGTTTCCTGTATGCATGACACTGTGCACATGCCTAGGAGTGCACGGGTGTGTTTTGCAGGGAGGCGACAGGGATGACGGTAGGAGTAGCAGTGAAAAAGCGTAAGAGGATGTGGTCAGGGAGGCCCAAAAAAAGACTAAACAAAATAAACAAAGAAATCCCTCAATGAGGCTCAGGCAAAACAAACAGTCACGTTCACCAGCTCCAGGTCACATCATCAGACTGGCAGGCACACAGTGCTCAGAGAACTCTGCAGGATTTAGGTCAACATCTGGCATGATCAAAAAAACTATATCATATCGTAAGTAAATAAAGAGGAGCCTATATAGAGCTCCTCTCGGCAAAGCGAATGTGCTGGACACAACAGAGCATGGAGACTGTAATTTTGCTTGCTTAAGCGGCCGGACAGGACAAGTTAATATGATTCATGAGATACAATGAGTTGGCTGCTGCTCAGAAGAAAGTAACATATGGACATGAAAACAACAGAAAAATCTTCTAAAACTCATTTGGACAAATTGGCCTCGTATGTGTGAATCCATGTTGTGCGTTCGACTGTGAGACTGGAGATTTAATCAGAAGGTTTATCAATGCTATATACAGTGGCCTGTTGTTGTGGACGCAAATCTGTTGTGCGAAGCAGCCTTTGTTATCTCTCTGAGGCAATCTGATCTGAGTTTGCTATGTGTGAGAGTGTGGGGAAGAAAATGGGTTTACCGAATGTGTTTATTTGTCAGATCTTCTCTTTTCCCCTTTCATCGTCTCAATAAGGCAGCCCTTCAACAAAAGAAAAGGCCTCTGTCAATAGCAGAGGCTGAGATAAGACCCCAAAATACCCCCATAGACGGCTTACAGTAATGCTGCATGATGTTACGTGCCAGTTTGCAAACGCTGTCTCTAAGGTACATGAACGTTGCTGTTGCCGCTACGACTAACTTCCCACGTATAAATGTGTAGTGTTTGTGTGGATTATTGCAATCCCGCAGCAATCTAAATGTGATGACCTTCCAACTGAAACCTTCAGTGAAGCCAGTTCCCAGATCAGTTCTTTAAAATGTATTTTATTTTTTTTTCTCACGCTGACTAGATCAGAGCTTAACAAGAGGTTGTTTGTTAGAAAGCATCCTCGACGGAAGTTGTAGTAAAATATCGGCTGCTGGCAAAGTGCAGTGTTTGGGCATGAATCCATTCACTCATGTAATCACAAAAAAATAAATAAATTGCAAGTCAAATAAACAGGCCTCCTTTTTTTTTTTTTTTTGTTGGTAAAGTTTGTATTTGAGTTTTTAAGCTGGGATGGGATTAAAAACTTCCCGTCAATTCCGAATGTCAGCGGCTGTTTATTAGCGGTTATTTATTTATAAGTAAACTTTATTTTTTCCTTCTAAAATGCAAAATAAGTATAATCTGAATCGTGTCAGAACAAACGTGTGAGTCAGATTCGTCTAAGCTGCATGTGATGAAACAATGGAGAGAAAGTTTGCTCGTTCGGGGCCAAAGTGAGTCTGTGTGTGAGCTGCAGAAGCTGCTTGTAGATAGGTAAGGTATGTCCCTCTGAGTGTGTACAAAAATAGCTGATTAGTCTAAAGATGTTTAATTTTAGATGAACTGTCTGCAGAGCAGCCTACCATCTGTCTTCCTTCTATTGTTGGGACTGATTGTATTTTGGACTTCAGTGACGTACGGTAACATTGACAGGCTCGGCTATGGTCACACTAAATCCAGCAGAGTGGCTTCAAATCACAGACTGATGATGGACCCTAACCCTCTTTAAGAGGAAAAATATATATATATCTTGACGTTTTTAATCAGGAAACGGCTCTATTTTTAAGCCAATAGCGACAAATTCAAAATGATGTAACCGCAGTGCTCTGGTGTTGCAGACCGTTTTTAATCACATCAAGGAAACATCAACAACTCATCTGCAGCTGGATCTGCCAGACTGGGTCTGGATGTTCTCGATGTTCAGATGAAAGCTCTGATGAGAGACTTAATGGCGACATTCAAGATTGTTTAGACTGTGCAGCTGTTTGATGAGCGACATGGCTTTGGCTGAAAAAACATCTCTTGGAGTACTTTGTTTAGTCAATACCTTTTAAGAAAAACATCTAAATATTTCCTGCGGCTCGTCCTTGGGTCACTCGAGTATAACTGTAGTGCTGCGCCTTTGACCCAGGCCTTTCATGATATCACATCTGATCAGAGAAAACCAAGCAATCAGATATTAGAAGGTCATGTGCATCACCTGTATTTGTCCTCTGTGTATCCACTATGAGTTTCCTGTATGGAAAAGAGGTCAGGAAGAGAGGAGCACCGAGCAGGAAACTGTGTGTGGGTGTGTCACTCCCATTACGGGCTGAGGGAACGTGGAGGTGCGGGGTCGGGCAAGATGCTGGAGAAGTTCAGAATAGTCACACACAATGCACCTAAAAAGTGCTGTACACACAGACAGCACACTGCAGTGTTTGTTTATTAGATATTTATGTGACAACAATGGCTGGCGTAAACAGTTTTTCATGACCTCGGGACATCTTTCAGTGTGTTCTCTCTGTGTGTAGATCCAAGGTGTATAAATACACCTTGGCTAAATATAGCAAGAAGCTGCGTTACTATCACTTTCGGACTTATGACAATAAACAGACGAGAGGAGAAGAGAACAATTTCTTTTGTTTGGATCCCGGTCCAGTATTATTTTAGTAACAATGACTGACTTACACAACTGACTCCTCAATCTGGTGGCAGGCATAATTTTTTCACGAGGATAATCGGTCTTCTCTGTCGCAGTGTGACAGTCTGATCCATCAGACTGAATTATAACTTTCGGACGAGATTTTTTACACTATGAACTCAAAAGAACGCTGATGTGTGGAGCAATTCCTTGGAAAGCCCACAGTTCAAAACTTATGTCATTCAGAGTTATGGTCCTGATTTTGTAAGCAGTTTTTCAAGAGTGCATCAAGTCAACATTTTGAGTTTCTCAGAAGGAAAGATTGACAGAGAATCACCAATCTGCAATAAACTGTCTCTATAAATTGTGTAACAATTGCAGAAAAATGTTCCGCAGTGTAAATTTGTGGTATCGCATCATCTGTAGTACATAATATCATCAAAAGATTCTGAGAAACTGGAGAAATCTCTGTGCACATGGGACAAGGCCAAAGATCAGTTGGAAGCCTGTGATCTTTGGACCCTCAGGCAGCACGGCATTACTAACAGAATCTGTGAATCTGTGAAATCACTGCGCAGGCCAATTAACACTTTCAGAAATCACTGTCTGTGAACACAGGTCCACAAATGCAGGTTAAAGCCCTATCATGCAAAGATGAAGCCATATGTGAACATGATTCAAAAACACCACCATTTTCTCTGGGCCAAAGCTCATTTAAAATAAACTGAGGCATATCCAAATGTGACAGTCTTTTTGGAAAACATGGACACCACATGACTAAAGAGGAAAGGGAGGCCTCAGCTTTTTATAAGCACTGAGTTCAAGAGCCTGCATCTCTGATGGTAGAGTATGAGGGTGCATCAGTGTCCATGGAATTGGCAGCTTGCACATCTGGAAAGGCACCATCGGTGCTGAAAGGTAAATACAGGTTTTAGAGCAACACATGCTCCCATCCAGGTGACTACCTTTTCGGGGAAGGCCTTGCATATTTCAGCAAGACACTGCTAAACCACATGCTGCAGCTATTACGAGCAGCAAGGCTTTGTAGTAGAAGAGCCTGAACTGGCCTGCCTGCAGTCCAGACCTTTCACCAACTGAAACCATTTGGAGCACAATTAAATTAAAAATCTGACAAAGATGACCCAGGACTGTCGAGCAGCTGGAATCCTCTATCAGACAAGAACGGACAACATTGCTCTCCGAAAGGTCCAGCAGCCGCTCTCCTCAGTTCCCAGATGTTTACAGACTGTTGTTAAAAGAAGAGGAGATGCTACACAGTGGGAAACATGGCCCTGTCCCAACGTTCTTCAACTTGCGGCCATCAAATTCAAAATGACCTTGTTTTCTCAGTTTAAACTTTTGATATGTTTTCTATGTTCTACTGTGAATAAAATATGAGTTTATGAGATCTGCCAATCATTGCATTCTGTTTTTATTTACATTTTACACAGTGTGCCAAGTTTTTTGGAGTTGAGGTTGAATATTACAGGTAAAAGATTGCACTAAACACAATAAAACTACACATCCTCAGACAGTATGCGGTGGCTCTGGTCTGCAGCTCATGTCTACCATTACGCACACACAGACATTTACACAAACCCCTCTAGTGCCGTACGTGCACCGGCCAAGCATCCGTTATCACTTGTGTGCAAGCACTAAGTACTTCCTGCATCGTGTTGTTAGAGAACAACAATACTATGACCGCATGAATAGGTTTCTTGGCAATGAGAACACGATTCCTCTTCATCATATTTTCTATTAATATTTCTGTCTGTAGCTTTGAAAGTGAGTGCAGGAGGAATTTCAATCAAGTTTTTCTAAAGAAAAGACGTGCATGAGATGTGATCAGAGGTGAGTCAGACTCAGACGGGCCAATGTGTGCTGGGGCTCAAAAACTGTCCTGATGGATTTGGAAAATAATCGAGCTGTTGCTTTGCTCCATTACACACTTTTTCAAATGATCTTAACCTGGCAAGTAACATTTTACGTATATTCTTCAAACAGGGACGAAAAACTTTGAACAGTTGGAATCTGTTTCGGTATAGTGAAGACACTCGAGGACAAGCACATACACACAAAGGTCTGTTTTGTTCACACAAAGGGGAGACCGAGGGTGGGCCCTCTTCAGTCACGAGAGTCTCTCTGTCTCTCACTCCTTCCTGCCTGTCTCGTCCTCATGTCTTCAGCTGTTCTCATTCCTGTCAGTCTGCACATGTTTGTGTATACAGCTTTTACGTGCATTATCTGTCCACACATACAAGGTCCTCTGCTGCCTCACAAATGTGAGTTAACAGCACTGTGGTTCATTTATTAGTACAAAGTAAACATTTGGGCATCATTTGGGTTGTGATACATTTTGTGATATTTATCTGGAAGATACATAAAAATTGACTTTAAAAAATCCCTAACCCTTTACTTACTTTACTTATAAGGCAAAACTTAAATATAGCTGAGTTAACAGAAACATGAATCGTGGGATATTATGTTGGATCAGCTGACGACTCACGCAGACATTTTTTGCAGACAGACTCACTCGCTTTTAATTTTGTTCTTCAGTGAAGCTGAAACTGTTTAAGTCGTTCTGTACATGAAAACAAGCTGTGAAAAATTATGACTGTACAGTAGAGACTGAATTCAGTTGTGATTAGTCATAAGTAGAACTGTTTTTGTTATTATGGACAGAAACACAGTGGCGTTTTGGAGCCTAACCACATAGATGTTACATGATTTAAAGACAAACAGCAAGTTTCTAATTCCTCTTTCCTTTTGTTTCAAACTCCAACAAATAAAAGGTTTCAGTTATTGGTAAAGATTTGTTATACTGGTGACTCTTGGTCATGATTGTGAGGTATCCCCTTAGTGTTATTTTCAAATCCACAGGAATACTGCTTTGGCATCATTTTCTGATCTGAGAAAACCTACAAGGGAGCCAGGCTGGCCAATCACGTGACACCCAAAGCCAAAGAGAGTTTACGTCCTGGAATCTGATTTTTATGCCGTCATTTTTTTTTTGTTTGGTTAGGTTTAGGGACAGCTGGGTCATTCTAGATTTGGAGAACAATTTAAGCTTCAAAAAATGTAAAATGTTGACCTTTTATCCGATTTGTCCACCTCTTACTTTTTGCTATTTGTTATGCTTGCCTGGTGACCAGTGCTCCAGAACCTGAATAAGTAGATTTTAAGAGCATTGTTTAATAAATTCTTGACTTTTAAGTTAAAGATGGTCACCTTCATAGTGATAACTTGAATATTCATTCAATTTCAGATCATTCTTAAATTAATTTAAACAATGTTCACAATCTACTTTGCCCAACTTTTCAATAGTTAACCTAATTGTTTGTTTGTTGCCATTTGGGAGGTTCTCGAGAGCTATTTTGTATTTTAAATAATATTTTGGAGCCAGTTTTTCAACAAGCATGTGTTTTATCTTAGCTCAGGTGTAATTTATGCAACAAATGTTTTACAATTTTGTGCATTGATTATTTTCAAATTCATGGAAAATGTCCTGCAATTCCAGAATGGCCCTGCTGTTGACTCTGCTGGACTAGCCTGTTGAAAATCAGGTACCCGAAGCATCAACATAAAACAAATTGGGAGCAACAGCGTGTTGTAGCGCACCGCCAGCATCCACAGATTACACCAGCAAAGGCTTAATGCCATCAGCATACATAGAGCCCTCTCTTTTTCCCAAAGTATAATTCTATCATACTTCTTCCCCGATATTTGAACAAAAGCTCCCACCATCTACAAAATGATACACAACTTGACTTTGTGTTTAGTATATCTCCTCACGCCCATGCTATTCATGGGATTGATCCTGCCATTGAGCATTTGTTTGTGAATTTGCATGTATGTCTGAGACAGTTTGTCGTTATAAATATAATTCTTATAAATAAGCATAATGTTGAGGTTTTGGCACCAACAGCTGGAACAATTGTTCTCATTTTGTTTATTTATCGGCTACAAGGACAAAACAGAGGATGTGAGCACTGTTACCATGCTGTGTGTGTACACATTTGTGAGTTGTGGGCGGTGTGTCTTCATCGAACAATGTTGTATCGGTAAATAAATGACACATAGACGAGTACAGTACAAACACCGATTTTAACTTGGTGTTCCCAGATGTTAAATCTGTTTGGAGTGTTTCCACTAATCTGTACAAAATGTGGCAAATGGAAATTGATAAGGAATTATAATGCCGAGTGTAATCTTGTAAAGGAAGATTTCTTTAACTACTAATGAAGTCAATTCTGCATATTCTGCTAAGTCCTTGTTAGTCTTATCAAACACAGTTAATACAAGCACAATGTGGAGTTTTGACAACAGCAGCTGGTCCCGTTGTTTTAAGTTTGTTTGTTTATCTGCCACAAGGACAAAAAGAGGGAGTTCTGAAAATTCTGAGCTGCAGATGGTGTTAGAGACAATGTTAAAGAATGTTTTCTTGGGTGAATAAATAACCCACAGACAACAAATAAAGTTATTGGGTAATGTGTTCAACAAGCAATGTCGAATATGCTCGATATTTCCTCACTGTTTAGTGTCTCTTTTGAGTTAACTGTTACATTTATGTATTTAAAGCTGCTATAATGAAACTTGCCATTTAAAACTATCTTTAAATAAAAGCAGTGTGGTAATTAGAAAACTAGAAAGCAGAGAGCATGCTAGCTCCACACAGAAAGGCCCCAGTCAAGGTTCTGACCAATAACCTGCTTGGTATGAGGCGACAGTGCTAACCGCTTCATCACTTAGCCTCATGGACTCTGTGCCCCCTGAAGATGTTTGTTTTCATAGAGTCCTGGGCCTGCGCTAACCCATGGTTAGCAGCAGCATGAATTAAAAAAAAGAGAACTTTCAATTTCATAAATGTTGCTAGTAACCAAGTAAAAAAAAAAAGAAAGATCAAATAAATGTGACGCTGACAAGTGTGTGTGTGTGTGTGTGTGTGTGTGTGTGTGTGTGTGTGTGTGTGTGTGTGTGTGTGTGACCACCCTTGTTAAACGCCCTCATTATGAGCACACTCTGTTCTAATGAGCCATAATAACACCTCCTGATAATCAACCTGATAGGTGTCCCCTTTGGGGTCTCTGACCTTTGATTGGCTGGCTGAATGTTGGTGTGGAGACACTGATAGGCTATCAAAGAGAAAGTGGGAGGGGCAGGCTGGCGGTTGGCCAGTGGAAGTGATAGGACCCAAAGGAACAAGCTTTACTAACATCACAGAGATCAAAACACAGTGGCATAAACTGTATGGGTGCATGTGTGTGCTTTAGTCTGTGAAGGTCATTTAATTAAGGATTTTATCTGAGGCATGCTTAAGTTCAGAGTTCATCATTATGATCTTTGTGGTTGTGATCAAAAGTGATGTCAAGTGTTTCCTGTGGCCTTGTTTGGTTTTATCATAGTGGGAAAACACAGGTGTAAATAATAAAATTAATGATGGGTGAGTTCCGTTCATCCAATTCACTTTCTGCATCCTGCTGCACTCCATGGTCAAAAGTACTGGTCTCTCAGTTTTTTCAGGAGTTTTCAGGCCCATTGCCACAGGTGTACAAAATCAAGCACCCAGCCCTGCAGTCTGCGTCTAGAAGGGGTTGGTCTAAAGCGCTCACTGAATTTCATCGTGTTGCTACCATCGCATCAAGTCAGTTTGTGAAATTCCCTCCTAGATGTTCCATGATCCACTCTAAGTCGTATTATTGTAAAGTGGAAGCATTTAGGAACCACAGCATCTCAGCCACAAAGGAGACGCCCATGTAAAGGAACAGAGCAGGGTCTCCAAGCGCTGAGGCACAAAGTGTGTAAAAGTTTCCAACTCTCTGCTGACTCAGTAACTGCAGAGCTCCAAACCTCCTCCGACATTAACATCAGCACAAAAACTGCCCACCGGGAGCTTCATGGCATGGGTTTCCATAGCTGAGCAGCTCCCCTAGGTGTAATGTAGGTGGCCCAGTACTTTTGTCCATATGCTGCATGTAAACCACGTACATGGAATAAAACAGCGGACCAGTGCTTAGAACCTTTGAATTCGACACTGACGGTGATGTCCACAGTCATGTTGTTTCTTGAAGCCAGGACTGATCAGTTTGGTCTAAGTTATCAACTATTGTCTTTGCAATCTCAAAGACATAAAAATTAATTAGTAAATAAAAAATGAACACAGACACAAAGGAGGTTAGAACAGTTACAGCAAGACTTGTTATCAGATAATTGCGTTAAAAAATGACCCAAAATACAACTCCCACTCCCAAGTTGTCACATGCTGATGCCTGGCCAGGACCCTTTGCACACATTTAGCATCATGCTTGACCACACCCTTAACAATGCACAGTTTTAAGCCTTCATAAAACTGAACAGATGATCTTTATTAACATTCATCAGCTCTCGTGCATTTACTTTTTGACATATCACAAGCGCAGGTGTTAAGAACACCAGCAGTGAATCAGCAGTATCTAGCACAATACATTAAAAACAAAACACCTAATTCATCATTATCGCTGGCTCTCTATTGATTATTGATGATTGTTTATTCCTGCTTTTATCTACTGTGCGTAAGTAAGACACGCTTGCTCAATGGCATGTCTCATTGTGAGAGTTACGAGAGAAAAAAAGGCATTCTCTCGCGAAAACACAACATTTATGTCACCTTGTTACTGTGTACACTTCACGCCTTGAATTTGACAACTTGCACAAAAGCTTTTTTTTTCTCTAAACTATAAGATCAAATGTAGCCAACAATTAAAACTATCAAAGGCAATCGCAGACCACTAGCTGCGTTGCAAAGTTAAGAAATTGTTTTCTTTGGAGTAGAATAGGCATCACTGTGGTTTGTTGATTTCAACTTCCTGCAGGATGTAAAATGTCTGTGAATGCGAACGGTGCCATACTGTATGTGCAGTCTGGTGCGCTTTCTTGAGAAGAATGCGACCCTCTTTAAATGAGAGGAACAAACGATGGAATGATAAAAATATCTTTCTCCATCTCTTCTTTCCCTTGAGGGCTGCCTCCCCTCGCTTTCATCCGGGAGCCTGAAGGGAGAGGGAGGGAACAGGGCGGAGAAAGTGAGAGAGAACGAGAGAGAGAGACAGAGATACATGAACTTTAACATATTTAATTCTGTAACTGCAGATGTCAAACAACTTAATAACATCTCAATAAGGTAAAAAATATTCACAGAAAGAGTAGATGGGGCTCATATCCTTGCCCAATGGGTATGAACATGCAACAAATTTAAAGACAGTACACACACACACACACACACACCAATTTCTCTATATACATATATAGAGAGAAAATGGATACATAGATGGACAGATGCACTGTAAACACCGTACATAATTAATTCATAATAATCTTAATGTTTAACTTAAATATTAGTCAATGTTGTGTTTGTGTATATTGTTTATTGTGAAGAAAAATGCCATTGTTTTTGGAGTGTGGTTCACTTAAATCTTTTTGCCAATAAAACACAGCAAGTTGAAAAAAAAAAGCAAAAATAAAGAGAGAGAAATATTATTCTACTGCTCTAAAAAGGATGCTACAACAATAATGGCAATTTTTATTTTTACTTATTAAATTGTACTTTTCTTATGTCGCACATACACCATGTCTTAATTGTGTCATTCGTCGGCAAAACTGTGCTGATAAAGCAGAATGATTTGAATTGAACTGGGCGAGAAACTGGAAGCAAAGGAGATGAGGAAGGAGGAACGGGGTGAAAAAAATGAACAAAAGAGATAAAGATAATAGAGCGTTGGGGACCATTTTGAGCAAACAAAAAGAGAGAGATTTAGGAAAAGATGACAGGAGGAATGACGTCATTCACTCACCACATCCCACTTTTCTTCCTGAATGGCCCAAAGTAACCTGAAGTTTTAGGAGGGATGAGAGACCAGAAGTCTTCCCCCTCCCCATCCCCCCGCCTCCTTCTCATCTCCTTTGCTCTTGGGCCTCTATATAACCACTGACATAGACCTTGTTTCTCTCAGAGTGGTGCTCAGTGGATAGGAAACAGGTGTTTGTGTGTCAGTTTAAACCTCAGACTGACAGATTTATTTGCTGAACAGCAGATTTTTGTTGATTTTTTTTCTGCGTGGTTTTTATTTGATTTGACTATTATTTCTAGTTGTGCTGACAGCACAGTTCTAATTTGAAGTGTTACAAGGCCGGTAACTTGCAGCCAGGTGAACACGATGAACCAATCAGCTTGCATCCTGGCATTGGCCATGCTGCTCCTGCAGTTGATGTACAGCACAGGTAAGTTCTCCTGATGTTATTAAAGATATTTTAATGGAAATGCAGTGGCGTAATGAAAGTGCTAAACTGAGACTGTGGTCTATGTAAGCTGTGAAGAGCAAGCAGGACAGTTTTTTACATGAAACATATCCACAGCGTGCTGGAGTCTTTAACCTGGATTTAGTGGGGAGAAATGTGTTGTTGATGTGGTTCAACTGATGTCTGCTCGATTTTTTATCAATGAGCCAAAAAGCCATCGTGTGTATCAGAATCAGTATTATTACACGATGATGTTTGTTTTGGGTGAAACGTTGCTCTGTGCTCTTCTTCCAAAGAAAGGAAACAGATCCAAAACTAAGACCAGTCTCCTCTCCTGTTTTCTCCTCTAGATGCTAAAATGAGCATCATTTCCAGTAAGCAAGATATTGAGGTTGGAGAAGAGATCTTACTGTTATGCAAAGGTGAGCGATTTAAATTTCTCGCATGAATAAAAATATGAACATATATAGCCACTGTAATCAGCTTTATACTCTTGTTAATGTTTTAAAATAAGCCTACAAATTGTATTTTACTCTGTCTCTTCTCTCAGCTGGAGGAGAGGGAGAAATAACATGGCGAAAGGATGGGGAGGACATCGATGATGAAGAGATTGTGTTTAAGCTGGATGAGACCTCCTCTAAACTGGTCATTAAGAAGGCTAAGCTGGAGGATGCTGGCAGGTATACCTGTCATTGCGAGTTTGATAACGGACATAAAGATGATACTCAAACACAGCTGTTTGTTTATGGTAAGTAACAGCTGGCTGCACACACATACTGAATGCTTCTTTTTGCTGAACCTGCAACATTTTGTCCACTTAAACTCAGTAATGTGCATATGAGGACTTGTTGCTTTGTTGTTAACCTTTTCGTCTTGTTCCAGATGGGCCGTCATTTGGAAGCACTAAACTCTACCATGAGTTTCTGGAGGGCACAGATGGGATGGTGCCCTGCCTGGTGACTGGAAAGCCAGCTGTGGATGTTCAGTGGTTTAGAGACAACCAACCAATCCCTTCTACTGGTAAGGGCAGAACATAGAAGTATGAAGGCTCGCTTTATCATTTAAAAAAGAACATTTTGTGAGTTTGCTGAGTTTTGATTGTTACTTTACAATAAGTGGGAGGAATGCTAAAATCCCATCCTGGTGGGAAAGCTGAAAAGCCTTCAGGTGGTGACTGAACAGCTCAGCTCAGTGCAGCTCTCGCTGTTATCAGTCCGCTGTGATTGGTTTATTTAAGCTGGCATACTTTTTTCAGAAGTGTACATCCATGTATTGATTACTAGATTTTCTGTGTTTCCTCTCTCACTTCAGCAGGAATGCATAGGCGTAAGCTGTCTGATAACACACTCCGTATTGAAAATGTGAACAGAGGGGATGCTGGGAAATATGTGTGTAGAGCTCAGATCAGAGGAAGGCCAGCGACCTCCAAGGAGCTCTCTGTCTCTGTTGTTATCAATGGTGAGTAACAAGACATTCATGAGACTGAAATATCATCACTTTCTCATTGAGTTTAATTTGGCTAAAGAACTGGATTAAAAAAAAATAATAATAGAAGGAGAAAATTTACTAAAATATAACCTTTGTCTGCAGCGCCTCCGACTGTGAGACTGAGAGAAGAGGTGAAGAAAGTGTTGGCTGGACCTGACACTAACGTCTCTTTGCTGTGTTTGGTGGACGGTCTGCCGAAACCCAACATCAACTGGACCATGTAAGACCAGATTTTATGCACTAATAATCAAGATCAAACATAATATGGGTGCAAAAGCCGATCTGAACACATTCCTCTCTTTCTAACAGCAAACCAAGCCTGTAAAGATAAACTTATCGAATTTTTCACAGAGCTTTCACAGTTTTATTCAGTTAATACGAATACATGAATGACATAAAATGTAAAAAAGATTGTTGCTTTTGTCTTTATTGGGTTTAATCACAAGCTTGCCTGTGGAAAACTTTACAATCAGCAAAGAAATTGGGTCACGTTGTGTTGATGTTTAGACTAGTCCCCCTGACTCTGTGTCACTAATGTAGCGTAACATCTACACTGTGCATCAGTGGGTGGAGGGAGCAGAGCACACGTGTGCCTATGGGAGGGAGGGTGGGTGTGTGTGTGTGTGTGTGTGTGTGTGTGAGGAAAAGAAATTTCCTCATCAACTTAATTTTGATTTCCAGCTTTGTCTTAGCCTCCCTCGCCTGTTTTTTCTCCTTTCCCAATATATGAACAGAATCTCGCTAGCTCATATTGAGTAGCATGCTAACACAAAAGTAAAATGCATTTTTCTATTCATTTCCTTTTCCCCCAGGCCTGTGGAGTTTAACCCTTCTCGTCATCACTTCAACTCAGACCGCAGCCAGCTGACCATAAAGTCTGTTGCCATTGAGGACTTTGGGGAGTACGTCTGCACGGCCACCAACAAGATCGCTGAGAGCAGTGCTACCACCACGCTTCATGTCTTTGGTTGGTTTGATTCTGTGTCATCTTGAAAACAGAGGTTTCTGATTGGAAATATAGTATAGCTCTTTTTAAACTCTTGGAGAGGCAGTTTGTGTCATGGTCATTGATATGTTTCATTTCAGAGGCCCCAGAGGTGTTTGTCTCAGCTGAGGAGCTGCGTGTGCCAGTGGATGAGGCTGCATCTGTGTCCTGTAACGTGACCGGTTATCCTCAACCCGAATTACACTGGCTCAACAAGCAAAATGGACGCACACTGGTAAGCGTGCGCAAACATACATACTTATACCCATAACAGTGTACACACAGTTTCATTCAGGAAAATGTACAGCTGAATTCAAGGACATGTGTAAGCACGACGTACTAAATTGACAAATTTGATAGAAATTATAACTGTATTATAATAAATTAGTGCTTCTGCATAACCATGGAGTCACAGTTGTAGTTATGGACCTTTATATGACTTGATGGCAAACTACATGGGCAGTTTTTTTACTTTAATATTTATTGTTTGTCTCTTTCTCTCTGTCAGGTTTCAACTTCAGGCCGTGTCCGAGTGGTGGATAATATGTTGATGATTGATGAGGTGGTGCCCTCTGATGGTGGATTGTATTCCTGCATGGCCGTCAGTGCTTCTGGAAATGCATCGAGAGACGTTGCAATATACAGTAAGAGTTTGTGATAAACAATTAAATGAAAAAAAGGTGCCTTTATTCTTTATTTATAAACACTCTGATGCATGTCGCTGATTTATTTTTTGTTTTTTTCATCAGCTCAGCCCGGTCCACCTCTCTACCTGTCAGCCTCCTCGGGTCCAGCCTCGGTCCGCTTCTCACTGAAAACCACACCTGTCAGCGGAGGAACTCCAATCACAAGTTTTGTCCTGCAGTGGAAACAAAAACCTGCAGAACAGTGGAAGGAGATCACAGTCCCAGCTACAGGTAAAAACACCTCCTCTTTCCACCTGTGAATATGCATCAATCAGCATAATTTAGACTTTAACTTAAATGTTCATGAATTAGTAAATAAGTAGTAATGCTTGAATACATGCAGTATCTGATGCTGTGTTTGTTTTTGTGTGTGTTTTCAGATCCTCTTGTTATCACCACCCTGAAGCCGTACACTTCATACACAGTACGTTTGGCTGCACTGAACGCAGTGGGACGTGGACACTTCTCGGACACAAATACCGTCCTCACGCAGGGAATACGTAAGTTCTTCACACACCAACAACATATTAGTTAGAACACACACTATATCCCTAATACATGCCACATATGTGCTGCATGAAGTCTGTGTGTTTGGTTTCAGTAATGTGTGAATGATTCATTGATCCACGCTGTGCAGGACGCATGTTGGTGTTTTTGTGGTATATCCTCCTCATCTGTCATCATTACCTTTTCTTTTCCATGTCTCATACGATCATCATAACATTTCCACGCCATCATCTTCTGCCTCCTGATATTCACTCATGCTGCTGCTCACATCATGTAATCCACTGTTATCCATCCTCAGAAGGTAAAGTAACTGAAATAAATACAGTCACATGCAATGGTTGGGTTTTAAATATTGTTACAAACCTTTTTGCTGCCTCCTTCTCACAGGTGAACCTGACAGTCCAGTTTTGTCCTCTGATGAGATGAAAATAGAGGGCAACACCTTCTCTGTCCCTCTTAAACAGATGGATGATGGTGGCACCCCTGTGTTGCAGTTTAATGTTCGATACAGACAGGTGAGAGACAGCACGAGCTCGCCTTTGTGTGTGCATCCATCAGCCCATTTCTCTTGATTAAATCCTTTGGTTCCTCTGCTCTCTTTAACCAGGATAAAGAAGAGGCTGAGTGGAAGGAAATGCAGCTGTCGCCTGACGCCAGCTCCGTTTCCCTCAAAGACTTGGCCTTTGGCTCAAACTATCAGCTGGAGGTTGCAGCAGTTAATGCCAATGGTTCCTCTATACCTTCCACGTTCAACTTCACCATCGCAGAACAGCCTGGTATGTGGCCTCCCAACCTCTGCACCATGCACTGAGCCAGAAGTTTGCCTCAGATAATCATTTGTTACAGCAGATCTGCCAAGACTTCATCAATGCTTCCTCTCTCCCACCAGCTAAAAGCAGCATGACCAAAGGCAGCGTGGTCGGCATCGTCATGGTCATCTTCCTGGTGGTATTCCTGGCAGTAGACGCCACCTGCTGCTACAGAAACCGCTGCGGCCTGATCATGTCCATTGCTGTGAAGCTCTTTGGACAGAAAGTTCCAGGAATCAAAATGCTTGAAGAAGGAGGTGAAACCGCAAAGGGGTGCGTGTTTAGAATAACCTGGAGGGGAGCAAGTTTATTATATGTATATATATATATCATATATTTCCATGATCATAACTCAAATATTTGTGTCTTCTGGCTCCAGAGAAGTAAAGCTGAAGGGCATATCCAGCCTGAAACAGGTGGGGGTCCCAGTGCTGAGCAAGGAGGGGAAATGCGACAAGGCCCCGCTCACCAAACACGAGTAAGTTTGTTCTGTCCCATACACTGTAAATCTACACGGATATGTCATGAATATGAGTGGAACCAAAACCGATTAATTATTTCTGTCTCACAGGACAACTCAACCAGACGAGCTGTCCACTGTTAATGCATGAGACAAGAAAATAAAGAAGGGAAGATATAATCTGCTCTACAGACAACAACAAAAAGAAGTCGAGAAATCATAACTACCATGGGAAAGGACAAACATCTTTACACTCCATAGAAGACTGGCTGATTTGGGCCTGATCCAAACCTCTGAACTGTTGCAGTCATAGGACAGTGGTTCTGAGTACAGCACTGTCTTCTCCTCAAGCTTCCGGCTGACCTGATGGTTGATGGGCTGACTACAGGCAGGCGATTTTGTAGGATTTTTTTTTTTTTTTTTTTTGTGTCTGCTCTAATTTAGATTAGTTCATGATAAATGTTCTTTAACAGGGTAATCCTCATGTCTGTGGTTTACAGGGTAAAATCATCGTTGTTACTGTGTAATTTTCCACTTGATTTATGTAAAAAAAAAAATTCTGAAAGGCACAACAGAGGTTTACCTTCTACATTTGAATGTTACGCAGGCGCGAGGGCTTATTTCAGATTTCTTTTTTGTTACTAACTTTTTTATTATTACCGCACTGTGGCAGCTCTACTAACTTATGTCTATGACTAGATATCTTATTTATATAACACTGACTTTACCATGTGGACCATTTAAAAGGCAGTATCTACTAAACCTAGACATACCTGGCCTTACTTTAAAGTATGCTAATATGTGCTGATATTTATTGTTTTCCAGCCATACCGTAACCAAATGAGAGCTGTTGTGAAAATTAAAAGCATAATTGGACTTTTTAGCCAGTTTTGTTGTGAAGCACTTTTTGTGAAAGGTTTTGAATGCTCTGCAGCTACAACACTGACCGCCTAGGGGACCTTTAAATTAAAGTAACGTTTAAAATGAGATCCCTCTTTAAAGTACCTGTAATAATAGCCGGCTTGTATAATACGGTCACTCGCAGCAAAATGGACTGATGTCAGTAATTTTTGTATCTATGACCAAATGAATATTTACAGAAAACAATCAAATGACATCTTTTTAAGTAACTTCTGCCTGAGAGATTTGCATGTTTGTTTTTGAAATGTTGTGATTCTGTATTTTCCACTGTACATGGTTGTATATACATGTTACTTCTTTCTATTTTGTGTTTTATAAAAACTCTGACTTGTAAGGCAGTTGTATGTCTCTTTTGCTCACCAAATGAATGTTGTTCACCTTTTGTTAGCATATTTACACATACAGTAAAATTATGAACAAAGAAAAAAAAATTTTTTCCTTTATTGACCGAGCCTTTCAGAGTTACCTATAACTACTGTGTACTGTACTCAGAAGGTTCAAGAAAGAATAGATTATGCTCCATTTAAAAAAAACAAAAAAGAAACAGAATTTTTGCAGTTTTGAATGAAAGATCAGCCGAGTATCGAGTCCAGTTACATTAAACTGACTTCTGACCTAAAGGCTTCGGTACCGTGATAGGATGCCACCCGTGCAACAAGTCCAGTCATGAAATTTTCTCGCTACTAAATATTCCACAGTCAGCTGTTGGTGGTATTATAACAAAGTGGAAGTGACTGGGAACGACAGCAACTCAGCCATGAAGTGGTGGGCCACGTAAAATGACAGAGTGGGGTCAGTGGATGCTGAGGCGCATAGTGTGCAGAGGTCACCAACTTTCTGCAGAGTCAATCACTACAGACCTAAAACTTGTTTTTCAGGAGTTGGGCTCGGCCCCTTAGTTCCAATGAAAGGAACTCTTAATACTTCAGCATATCAAAGAAATTTTGGACAATTTCATGCTCCCAACTTTGTGGGAACAGTTTGGGGATGACCCCTTCCTGTTCCAACATGACTGCAC
>JAVDPK010001304.1:24979-35212 GCA_034780415.1 Cichlasoma orientale | reverse complement strand
CACACACACACACACACACACACACACACACACACACACACACACACACACACACCCATATACCAACCACACAATAACACACCCATCCACATCCCCCCTTCCTATGAAGAAAACGAAAAATTTTCAAACAATGAAAACTAAACTGAAATGAGCAAACCCGCTAAAACTAAAAATCTGTTCTTTATATGTTGCTAGAAAAATGAGAAATATGTGCTGAAATTTATTGAAACATGCAAACATACATGGAATACAGTGTATAAGGCAAAAACAAATATTTTACAGTTTGAACACGCTGAGTCAATATTTGCAGTGACCACATTTATTCTTCATCACAGCCTGAACTCTCACAGGTAACCTTTCTTGCAATTTCTTTAAGTAGGCTTCAGAAATAGTTCTCCAGGCTTCTGATGGTGTTCCATGGTGTGTGTGTCTTTTTTTTCTATACAGGTGCCTTTACTGCATTGGCAGTGTGTTTGGGATCACTGTCATGCTGAAAAATGAAGCTGTTGCCAGACACTTTCCAGATGGTATTACACGGTGGATCACAATCTGCTGGTACTTTTCTGTGTTCATAGTTCCATCAGGTTTGACAAAATCTCCAACACCACTGGCTGAAATGCAGCCCCAAACCATGGCAGAGCCTCCACCGTGTCTTACAGATGGCTGTAGACACTCACTGTGTCTGCAGCATCTCTCATGACCTCCTCCTCCTTGTGGAATTTGGCATACCTCAGCCTTTTCTCCCTGTTTCCCTTCCTTAAGAATGGCCACCCTTCCACTGAGACCATTTCTAATGTGACTTCAGTGAACAGTAGTCACACATGAAGTCAGAAGGATGTTTTTCTGTCCATGTTGCAACACCGAACCCAATCTGAAGGACCTCTCCACCCTGGGACACTCGGGGTGGAGCCACCGCATCACTTCAGCGGTTTAAATTTGCCTATTGCCTGTTTGAACTCTAGTAGTTGCTTGTGTGTTTGTGCCCATGCCCGTGCCGCTCTGTGTTTGTGAGGCCAAGTGAAGGCATTTGCTCTCTGCTAACTAGCTGCTGTTTTATAGCTGCCATCTGCCTAAGCTATGTGCAAAATTTCCATTTCTTTTGCTTCCCATTCTGCATGCTCATTATGCTGATTTATGCTGTGGTAAAATATAACTACACTGAAATGGACCCCTAGAGGTTGTTGTTTGCTTCGGTTTGAATGGATGTGTGCAAACTTTGGGTAAGGGGTTATATCATGTGTTGGGCTTTAGCGTTGTAAACATAACATTAATTTAGCATTTTTCACATCCTCATGTTAATGTATTTTTTTGGGGTTAGTCAGCCAAACATTTGTCATAGAACAACCTGCAGCAAGAATTAGACAGTATCACTCAGTCAAAGCTCAGTTATGAGTCAGATTGACATATTATTCCTCATCCAATTTCCAGCAAACAGCTTGGCTCCGGTTCTGTGGTAGATGCTGCTGTCAGTCTTTCTGCCGTTCTGAGCTTAAATACATGCATGTGCTGTTTATGAGTCTGCCTCTCTTAACCATATGATAAAAAGAGATCCTTTGCAGACTGTTTGAAATGGTAAATCTGCTGCATATATTTCATACCTAGCATACCTGCCTCTGCATATCAGATGATCTGTAATCTAATTTCACTAGACAGCATATTTTTCCCCCACTGTGTTTAATGCACATAATGTCTGCACGCTGTTGGGACTCTGCACAGTTATGATGCAGTTCTGTGGATCTCTGGTGCTGTAAGCTTGTTGATGCTGGACTTTAAACACTAAACTGAAGCCGTTTATGGTCATTTTGTAACGTAATGATTTTCACAGGTAAGAAAAAAAACAACAATTATAACTGCATTAATGTTGCAAAAAAGTAGCTTCCAACACAGATTTGTCCTAATGCCAAGTTCACTCAGAACCACTTACAACAGATTGCATTAATATTCAGTGATTATTCCCTTTAAAAAACACCCAAACAAGGTGTTACACACAGGCCTGTGGTTCATAAAGACATCACTTCTGGCATCAAAGAAAACATACATGCGCACAGATTTTCAAGGAATGTATTCACATTTATTCTCTGTCTCTCCTACTCCCAGCAGTGAGTCACGGTACTTGAGTTAATTGCACCCTTGTGGTGTGTGGGTCACAAACCTCTTCAGTAGATGGACCCTTCATTCTTTAATCAGCTGGTGCGTTTTCTGTTGTTGGACATGAAGGGAAGGCTAGGTGCAGAGATGAGCACAGGGGCGGGGCAAACATGATGATGATGATGATGATGATGATGATGATGATTGTAAAGCATTAATCAAATACTCTTGAAAACATGTTGATTGCTTTTGAAATGCTTTTTAGCAGTAACATGTTTTGCAGCCCACTGTTTTTGGTAATGTGAATAGCAAAATGAAAAGAAAAGAAAATCTGGGAACTCAAGGAAAGAGCAAGGTTTCACATTCAGAACTAACACAGTCATGAGGCAACACTCTTCTTCATCAACTGGATTGTTTTCATTGCTTTTATTGCTTCCAAAGGTAAAAAAAATAAAAATAAAAAATCTGTTTCTCAGAGTTTTGCCAACCATGACAAAGTTGAAGTATCTTTTATTTGGTGCGTAAACACCATGGGGTCCTAGAAATCACTGGCTTTGCAGCTGGTGTAAGTCTCTGGAGCTTAATAAGAATATGTGGGACAAAATGACCAAAAGCTTCCAGGCAGGTCTTTCTGCCTTTCTAAGTCGTTTTTCAGAGAAAAAAACCTGCAGAAAATTGTGGGAGGATCAGGTGGGGACACTGTAGCACACAGCTGGAGATAGATTGTCTGCTATTTTCTTACTACTGGAAATAATAAGTTTGATTTTGGTGATGGAGCTGCCTGACTAGAGCATGCAGGAAGCAGCACTTAGGCTATCCACTCGCTTGCTGTGAATTCTTGTTCTCAACCTGTTAACAAGCTCACATTTTCCTAATAACCCGAAACACACAGGGGGAAAAAAAAATAGCCATGAGGCAGTTCTCAATGCATAATAAAAGCAGTATGGGCACACATGATGTGAAAAAGCATCCACACAGGATCATTTTAAAGGCAGAATTAACATGCAGAAAAAATAAAAATCGCAGCACACCCCAAGATATGAATAATTTTAGTCCTGCACTTAAGACAAAGCCATAATATTTTCCACATAAGTCCTGTTCCTCAGTACTAATGTTTTTCTTTGTTTTTTTGCAGTAATAATGAACGGTCTTTGAGTTATTGTGCACCTGTGTTGTTGTGTTATATTACTTGAAGTCTGCTTTCTCAGAGGAAATAATCTTCCTGAACTTTGCTGCTCTCTCTGATTTTCCACGCCTGCCACTGAAGCTTTTTAACAAACCGCTAAATCATATTTGTCATTTGCAAGATAATCAAAATCTGAATAACATCTTGGAATATAGTGATTATATATTTTTTTTTCTGATTTGGGGAATTATATGAAAAGCTGTAAGCTATTTGAATTAAAATGAACAATTTGTGAGTCCGGGCCTGGTGCGCACAACTGCGAGGTCTTATTGAAGCATTCTTAAGAATGAGTTTCTCAGGGGAAATAACGCGAGACCACATTCAGCTGCTTTTTTTCTAATAAGTCCTTTAATCTACTAATGCTTCTCTCTGGGCCATAAAAACAGTACGCGAGTGTGTGCGCGTGTACTCTTCTCGCTGCATCAGTTACATGTGTCGCTTTATCTGTGCCATTGTGTAGAAAGCAGAAAGTTCTGCGGCAGCAAGTTAAACAGGGGAAAACTGTGTGGTCGTTGTTGTTGTTGTTGATAGCTGAAATGTTCATTCTGAAATGTTATTAAATTTTTTTGGATGTGGGAAATATCTTTAACTGTCTGAAATTAAAGTATTAACAGAGAGGAAGTGCAAAATGCTGTCCTGGGGTGGGCTAATCTTTGTCTTACATAACCAGCAATAAAATATAAAAAGCAGGAAAAATAAAATGACTGTGTGGTGAACATCACAAAGGAATCAGGAAAATATTTCAACCAAAATCGTTCTGTATCAAAAAAAAAAAAAGAAGTGTATCTTACATGTCAGAGATTTTTATGATCTCAGCACAACGTTCAAGACATGAAATCAATATTTAGCTACCTTGTGTTTGTATTGTCCTATTTTGGGGTCCAGCTAAAAATGATCTTTGTGGTTTGGTGTTTGATGCTTTGGTCTAAACCTCAAACTTGTTTAAATCAGGTTTAATATAGTCAAACGGACTTTTATGGCTTTAGAGTAAAAATAGGACCTCAACCTCCTTGCTTGTCTAGGGAAAATCCGGTGGCCGCCTGGTGCTTACCAACTGTTTGTGCAACATCCTCAACCTCTGGGCGACCACATTTGATCACAAGATGATTGCAAAGGTCATCTGGTGGGAGGCAACATGTCTCCAAACAATCTCAATCCAACTCGGACTGACTGCCATCACTCACAGACACACTGGCAGAAGAATTACCTTCTAATTTATGAACAGACAGATTGCCAATATGTTGCAATCAGTCTGAGTCAATGTGCACCAATGAGGGCAACTCGTCTGCGATGTATCTCCTCGCAGTCGGGGACTCGACTCAGCTGATTGTATTCTGGTTACATCTTCAAAATAATCATTTTATAGGCAATCGTAAGTGTGGCCAGTCCAGCCAGATTTTCAATTTTGGGAAGTCCACCGCAAGCTGGTCTGCATGTAATGGCAGTCAGCTGTGAGACAGAAATCGATGGCGGTGTCACCTTTTCTCCTCTGCCTTGGATCCTCTTCATCTGGGATAGATTTTAAATCACTCAGAAGCCTCGGTCTGTATATAATGTTTATTCGGAATAAGGGAGAGGATCCTATTCCAGTATTCCAGAGACACTCTCCTCATCTCGCCCTCTTCTCTTCTGTTTTAGACAATTATATTGCTGGCCTGAGGTGGTCTGTCACTACCAGGAAATTGAAGAGTTTAGCAGGTTGAATGGAGAAAAATGTGTTGAAAGCATAGTGACAAGCTGCACACACACAAACAGTTGCAAGTACTGAGAGAAATGTGAAGATAACAAGACTCATAAACTATGGAATAAGTCCATATACACATTATGTGAAGCACAGATACACTGTAATGTAGAATTTATAATCTTGTATGTGTTTGCATATTATACTAGTGTAATAGTGCGGGGGGGGGGGGGTGGTTGGGTTTAAGTGACGTCGGTTTTTGTCATCAGAGGGTGAACGGGAGGCTTCCCCGTGGCTGCACAGACCAATAAAGATGTGACAGAGACAGACAATTCGAGCAATGACTGAAAAGGGACATCACACCTGTAGATGCCAACCAATCATTGTTCAGTTCACCTCACTGTTGTCACGTTAACTACTTGGTCGCTAGATTTAGATTTAAAAAAATAATCTATGACTCCGGTCATAGAGCAGAAGAGCGGTCGTGCACCATGTGGGCGGATGGGGGGGTGGAGCTAAAACTCTATTGCTTCTCACTGAGTGATCTACTGTTGTTAACTTTTTAACTTATGTGTATGTGTTGATTGATATCAAAGCTCTGGAGCTTCACCAACAGCCCTAGTGAAATGTAAAAATAGCTACAATTTAATATTTCTGAGCTTATGTTATCTCTGATACCTCAAATGAGAAATGCAGTAATTATTTGAGTCCCTGCTGCATTTGTAATTTTGCTCAGTTACATCTTTTATGGTAGTTTCATTTTAAACAGAGAAAGACAGAATATCAACCAAAAATCCATTAAAAAAACAACAACATTACATAAAAGTTATAAACTGATTTGCATGTCATTGAGTGAAATAAGTATTTGTTCCCCTACAACCCAGCCAGACTTCTGGCTCCCACAGATCGGCACACGGATTAAAACCAATCAGTCAATCAATTACAGATACTCCTGATCCCAACTCGTTATGTGTATGAAGCACACCTGTCCACAGAATCAGTTACTTCCATTGCAAACTCTCCGCCACTATGGGCAAGACCAAAGAGCTGTTGAAGGTTGTCAGCGATGAGATTGTAGGCCTGTGCTCACCAACAAGGGTTTCTCCACTAAGTACTAAGTCATGTTTTCCTTGGCGATCAACTACTTGTGTCACTTAATGACATGCAAATGAATTTATAACTTTTATGTAATGTATTTTTTCTGGATTTTTGGTTGATATTCTGCCTCCCTTACAAACAGACTTACAAACTTACAAATGCAGAAGGGATCAAATAATTATTTTGCCCGCTGTATAATAAATATTTTGTAAATAATTGGCTTGTGGACTCCCGTGGGCTTATCTGCAAAAGAGACGACGTTCACCGTTGTGGCTCATACTTATTCGTATTGTTGCACAGTTTTTCCCACAGATGCGTTTCATTCCAAGGATGCTTTCTCTTCAGTCCTTCATCCCAAACCTTGTTGGAATCCTGGTCTTTGATTTGACGGCAGCCCTCCTGTTATTTTCTTCTGTTCTGGATCGTTAGCTCGTTGTAGGATGAACCCTTGACCAACCGATTTCATTACTCTTTCGTTACGTCTCATTATTCTTGCAAAAAGAATAGACCAGGCTGACCATTTGCACCTAATTACACTATGTTGTAGATATCAGATGTATCTTTGCTCCATGTTTATCTTTCATAGGTAAATGTTAACGGGACTCAAAAGTCTGCGTGTCATTTGTTAGTGTTGTTAGAAAACAGTACAAATGAGACTGCTAGCAACACCACAGGACTGACTGATCTCTGTACGCTGGTTCAGTACATGATCCATCATCAGCTGGATAATGAAATAACAACAAGGACACTGACTCACACACAAACATACACATTCCCTGTTACTGCCTTCTATCTGTTCTTACAGCACCCTGTGTGTGTAAAATCAATACGAGTCCCAACACCCACCAAAAGGTGCAGGAGGGAGTGACTTCAGAACGATCACAGCATTTTGTGATTAACCTGCAGGGGCTGGCTATATTGTTCACTCCCATAGGGTGTGTGACGCACGGCTGTGTGTGGGTGCTTCTGTATTTTGCGCCACGGTCTTTGTCTGTGTGTCTGTGTGGTCCTCCAGGCAGCATGACACCAATAAAAAGGTGACAGAGACAGACCATTTAAAAGATGGATTGAAAAGGGGAAATGACGGCATCACACCTGTGCGCGCCAGGCAAAGGAAGAAAGGGCAAGGCATACATGTAATATTAGAAAGAACGTGAAGAGAAGGGTACCGCTGTTATTGCTGCACTTTGTTAGAAATGTAGGATTATGCTCTCCTTTGTTTTAAATGCCTCCAATAACTGTGGAGAGCTAGGGCAAATAGAGATGAAACAGAAATCACATCTCTCTTACAAGCCGGTGTAATTAAAGTTCATGGCTGATGGTTTGGGGGGGGGGGGGGGGGGGGGGGGGGTTTGCCCCCCCCCCCCCCCCCCCAGAGACTTGCTCAGTGTGTAGTTCTTCCTGAATGCCCCAGAAACTTTAAGGTGATGTTTTTGCTATCGTGAAGCCATCATTTCTAAAACATCAGCAACTGCGAACAAGTTTAAATTGCGTTTTGACACAGAGTTACAGACAATGATGACATCCGCATGAAATCTGAAATTTCATCATCATTGTTTCAAAGTGTCGCATGGAAAATTGTAGTGAAATAGCTGTTGCTTTTTGAAAGGATTTGCCCGTGTCAGGTTTTCGGCCGCCGTGGAACACTCTGATCAGTGCTCAACACATTTATCACAACAATGATGTGCGTTTGAGGTCTTGCAGGTTAGTGACTTTTCTTGTGATGCTTTGGAGCAAGTTAAAGGAAGTTTAATATAGACTGTGCTGTTTTTCTTGAGAACCAAAAAGTCCTCCAACCTGAATAACTATAAAGGTTGTTAGTCCCTACTTTACTGAAGCTGTGTCTTGAGTCACCTGACTACAATAGCAACAACTGTACCTCGCAATAATACACAAGCGCTCACTCTCTGATTGTTTGTTTCTTTGTCCATCAACTCCTATTTTTAACCTTTAAACCTACAGCACCATATGAAACCATTTCATCATTTTAATTAAAAACAAATTATGTGTGTATGAAAGTATCCTGCCAGCTGTTTTACAAAAATACTTTACAAACCCGTATTATGTTGATACAATACTGAGATTTACCACTAGGAAAAATTGGCAAGTTGAGTAGCAACACTGTAACCCAGCAGTATCCAGTTAAGATGTCTTAGCGCAGAGCAAGATACCTGTTTGAATACTGATCTGTTCCCTTTGTGGTTTTTCTATTTTTGCCTTTTGTGCTTCAATGTGAGCAAAAGTAATCAATTAAAACAATGTTAGTATGTACAGATTATAGGGAACAGTGTTGTATTTACAGTCCTCCCATCAGTCTTATATAACATTGTACATCGGTGCAGTGCTGATGGTGAGTATTGCCTGTTATCGAGTAGCTTTAGTTGTACTTTTAGGACACTGCACACAATCACAGTTTCTCTCCCTTTTGTTTAACCACAAGGGTGAGATATGTTTGTGAAAGCACTGTAGGCAAGAGGCACTTCATACTTGTATTTTATATGCAGGCACACACACACAAAAAATATCAAACAGTGTTGTCACCAGTGTTGGTTTAGTGATTAGTCTTCATAATGCAGACGACCATTGCGTGTGACTCGGTGGATCAACAGCCTATTGTTACTCTGCTCTCTATGTAATTTGATAGAGAGCAGCTGGATCAGCAGCACAAATATTCCTCCATGATCCCACTCTCTCATGATGCATCGGGTTTGTTAATAGGGTCATGGTTTCTCTTTCAACATTTAACCCCTAGTTTTTATCTCTGAGTATCACTTATTTATCACAGCATTGCTATATTTAGTCAACAGTTTAGAGAGTCATGGATTTCAAACTTAGTAATCTGTTTTGAACTGCTGTTGGTTAGCAGCATTAATGTGTATATTTAAAGTAAAAGTTTGTCATTTTTGGAACTACTATTTTCAGTCAAGCTGAGGGTTAGATCAAAACATGTATATAACACATGGCTGTATTCAAAATAAGAAGGTAGTTATATCTGGTCGATTCATGCAGGATGTGTTGTTCAGACCTTAGCATATCACCTTCACTCAGGTTGAGATGAGCGAACTTTTTTATGAAAATACTGAGTTTTACAGACAACTGCAAGAGGGGAGAAGACAACATCAGAGAGATGCACAAAGGAAACAGAGAAATTTAAAAAAAGAAAGAAAGATGAGATCATCAGTCAGAAATGAAATTAAAAAGTTTTTTACTTTTTTTAAAAACATAGCATATGACTGAAGTGTGCAATTCTGAACTCTCCAGAGATTAACAAGGAAAAACTGGTGTCTGTTAAGCTCACTGGGTTGATCAGGTGACTCATACTGTATGTTCTAAGGTAAATGCAGAGGTCTAGGTTTGAATCTGCCCTGAGACCATTTACTGTGTGTCTCCCAACTTTACTACTCTATTGGAAAAAGGCTAAAAAGCCTTATTATTTCTTTAAAGCACACACACAAAAATTGTTCAAGGTCAGTGAGTCAACACCAAAATTTGAAAAGCTCTTAAATTTTGCTCTCTTGTTTGGGGAACACTGAAACATAAGTACAAACGTTTTTAACGATACAAAGTTGAAGCAAAGTTTTGGACAGCTGTTCTCTGTGAAGGCGATCAAACAATATAAATGCAAGAGACACTGCAAGGTTGTGATTCTCGAACCACCAGAAAAAAACAAAACAAAGTCCATGAAAGCGGCAGACAGAAGGAAATTGTAAAATCAGTCATACAAGTTTTCCTCAAGGATAACGTCAGCGGACTGACAACAGGAAAACACAATAACTCTCAGGAAGATAAAGAGACAGAGGAGGCTATTGTCTGATTCTTTGCTCAACCTCCACAAAAAAATGTGTCAGAGCAACAACAGATTTCTACGGAAGCCGAGAGCGGCCATGGTACGTATAAACTTTATTCTGATGGTTTTCTCGTGATAACGCGTTATTTATCTCGTTATCACGGAATAACGATTACCGTTTTCTCGAGATAACGAGATAAATAACGCGTTATCTCGAGAAAACGAACTTTGTTTTCTTGAGATAACGAGTTAATATACAGATGGTTTTCTAGAGATCACGAGATGATTATCTTCTATTGAATGCTCATGATCAGTGACCTTTCCAAGAACGGACTCAAGCTGAAAATGTCAGATTGTGGAGAACCTGCAGCTCAATAGGGGTTTACACTGTCT
>JAVDPK010001304.1:10691-24879 GCA_034780415.1 Cichlasoma orientale | reverse complement strand
AGATGATTATCTTTTATTGAATGCTCATGATCAGTTTCTCAGTGTTCTTAAAACCTTTCCAAGAACGGACTCAAGCTAAAAATATCAGATTGTGGAGAACCTACAGCTCAATAGGCGTTTACACTGTCTTGTTCTTAAGTTGAACAAATAACCGTAGACCTTTATTGTCAAAACCAAAACAACAACAACCTCCGTGCTGACTTCCGCAGGTCACATGACCTTCCGGGGTCACATTCAACATCCCTAATGTTTAACATTTATTATTCATGAACACCACATCCTGCTGATATAGCCAACTTCATCAGTGACCCGCTGAGAGGACCAGGCCGTCTTTGTGGTTACCGAATGATGCACGAGAGGTGCCGTGCAGCAGAGCTGAGCTGCATCTCCCCCAGCAGAACACATGACCCACCAGCTATATGGGCTCATTTGCACCTCATTCTTCATCTCCTAGCAAAGAACCACACTTATGTCCAAAAGCTGCACCACCGAAACCTTTCCATGACATCCACTGAGCCGCAGCACTGTCTATCAAAAATCTCCAATGTTATAGCAAATAAATGGTTGTGCAAATGAACGAATATCACACAATCACACTTTTAACAAACCCGATTTAAATGTGGAATTTAAGTAAATGCACAATAAAAATCATTAAGCTGTAACTTATGTGTATACATGAAGTTAGCAAGTTAGGCAATAACATCTAAGTTTAACTGTTAGAAAAAGAAATCAAGTTTAAGACAAAAGTGGATATTTCTGTGGAAGGACTCTCGTGTTTGTGTGTAAACACTAAAAGATGTGTTTGCATCCTAATGAGGAGAGGGATTTGTGTCGGTGTGTGGGTCTATAAGATTATATTGTTAGCTGGTAATTATGTGACAGTGCACTTCAGGTCGTGTTACGGAGTAACGTGAAAGTAATGTAACGAGTGGTGTAACGGATGACTTTTTCCAGCGAGTTACTAAGTAACGAACTGCATTACATTTAAGAAAAGTACAGGGTAATGTGTAATAAGTTACTTTTTTGGAGTAACGACCCCAACACTGGTGCCCAGTGAGTGTTTGCACTTAAGAGTCCGTAGTAGGCAGGCGTATGTAACACAATCATCAGCGAATCACTTGTCATCATGCACATTGCTGTTTCAGTTCGTTTTTAGTGCCCATCATTATAACTCGACATGCTGCGTCTCATAAATGATTCACACTTGGGAGTGAGTCGTCTCATTTTTCACACCCTATATTACGAAAAGTAAAGTAAAAAAGAAGAGCTGAGACTTTGACTCTTGATTGCTTCTGGCTAAATTGACAGCATCTGGCTTTCTCTCCTTGGATCAAACTGGATTTGCATATTTGTGTCACGACTGGGAGTGCTTAATCTCCAGACATTCATGGGCATCAGGTACTCAGCTGGTATGTGCCTCAAACTCTATATGATGCTTATTCTCACAGTTAATCAAAGGCTAATCAAACTGCTAATGCAGGCTTTAATAAGCTGAAATGCTCTGTTTTTCCAACACGTTTGTGAAAGAGGGTCAAAGAGAGGGATGATTGGAGTTACAGGGCACGTCTCAGGTTGTGATTGGAGAGACAAATGATCGGGAAGGCTTGGAGAAGAAAGGCGCAGTGAGATGGCGAGAGGCTTAATTGGGTCTGAGTCACTCTGCGGGGTCATTTGTGTTTCACAGAGAACAAAGAAACACTCATCTGACATACACCCTGACAGTGATACTCATTTAAAAGACAAACACACTGTGGTATAATCGCTGTGCTGCCACATTCAGTTGGAGTGCCGTGTGCTGACCTTGTCTGTCTTCCAGTGTTACGAACAATGTCGGTGAATGTTAAAGCAGTTTGCAAGAGAATCATCCTTGAGTTACCAGAAGGGGTAAAAGTTATCAGATTTGGTTTTCAGCATTTTGGGTCAGATTCAGTTTTCCTTCAAATAACCTGTGACTGATTAGCTGATAACTGGTTCAGTGGAGACAAACAGAGCAGCAGGGTGGGAGCGAGTAACGAGAAAAATAGGGGGCTCAATAGCCAGAAGCTTAAAGCCAGAATACAAGTGACAAAAAATAGTCAATAACAGCAGAAGAAAAGCTCATAGAGAGCCTATAGATGTTTTTATATATAAATCATTAAGGTTAGCAGAGAGACGGTTCTTTACAGTCCACTATATATACAATACTGAAAACCAAAGTATTTAGAGGAAGAGTTAAGGGTCATACCTCATAGGATGAATCATCTGGGAGGCATGAATGAACATTTTCACACATCTTGTAAAAGTTCAGATATGGTGTCTGCACAAAATAAAATACCAATCCATGTTATAATTCCTTACATAATTGATTATGCAACAGAGCAGTGGACTCATGGCTCTAGCAGAGCCAATCTGCTGGCATGACTCACAAAGTGAAAGGATGTGTTGACATCACGGGAACTTAAATGCTGCACCACATGAATGTTAACACTTAGGGTTAACAATCAGGAGCTGTTGGGGTTTTTCCCATCAGTACAGTAAGAATACAAAGTTGCACATTGTCTAAAACTAAAAATAGGAAAGAATATTTGGCCATAAGGTAAAGGGGTGTTACTGATGAATCTGTGTGTGGTCCACACTCCAATCACCATATTAAAAAAGCCAGAGTCTGAGAGTGTGATATGAGATTTACAGTGAGCGTTGCTCCCAGGCTCTGAAATACATTTTAACTGATTTTCAGTGACGTAAAGTATGCACCAGTTGTGTGTACTCCTCAAGAGGACATGGGGAAAAATGGGGATGAGTTTGAACCACCAGAGGAACCCACTCTAACCTGGGGTTGTCACAATATTAGAGTTTCAAACTCGAAGAAAATTCCACATGACAGGTATAAACATTTAAGAGGCAATTTTGTAAAGATTACAACAATACAAACAATAATATTAACAACAACACTATTTTTAAGTTGTCTGACATACAAAAATGCAGTAAAACAAATGTTAGGTGCATATGACAGATCGTTTAAGATTCTCTTAAGTAGTGAAAAAACAACAAATTTCAGATTTTCTGAGGTAGTACTGTGCTTCTCATGAGTTGCTGATCAATTGGAGTAAAGGTAGGCTGACTCTGTTTCAGTTCCCCAGACTGAAGATGAGAAAAGTCTAACTGCTTCAGTCTGTCACTTAAAAAAAAAACTTTTTTTAGACACAAATACACTTTATTGCCAAAAGGATTCATTTGTCTGCCTTCACCCGGATATGAACTTGAGTGACAATCGAAGATAAGGACTATTGTTCAGCTGCTAGTGAAGGGAGGGGATGTGTGCCTGTCAGTCCGTATGAAGTTGTGTGTCAACTGGATGAGACCTCTAGTACCTACTCAGCTCGACTCGGTTTTTATTGTTTTACATTAGGTGGTAGTACCTGGTACCAGGTACTTTTTAGTACATACTCAGCCGGGGTTCGAAGCGACCTGACTCAAACCGAAAATGTGACATCAACAGACTGCATGCCACTAATTGGCCAGGCAGTGATGTCACTAGATAAGACTTGAGAAATTGCAAATAATTGGCCTTCCATTAGATTTTCACCACTTGCAAACTTCAGTGACATATTGTCACTTGCCATTAGCAGCTTAACTGGCTGCCTGTGCAGTCTTCCCAGAGAAGCTGTGAAAGGGTGCATCTGCTTAGTAATCAGTCAAAAGACAGGAAAATATATCCAGTTGAATTAAATTGTGACTTGTCAATATTTTTGCACAAATGAGCTGACATCACACATCAAAAGTAACCCTAACCTCTGTAACAGGACTGCTTCAAACAGTGTTGATCTATTATGTAATATATAATACAATTAATATATCAAATATCTTTTTTTAGTAAAGTTTTGAATTATTATTTTCTTAGTTGTTATAAATTTGAGTCTGAGGACTCATTACCCGTGAGTAAAGATTCCTGCCAGTGTTTCTTTTAATAGATTTACTCTACGAATCCATCTGTGTGGAACTAATCTTTAGGGTAGTCATAGTCATCATCAGCACACACATTTGTGCATGTTTCTACTATTCTAATCATGTGTGCAGCCATTTATAGCTTCCGTCTTAACAAAGCCCCATAAAGCACATCCAAAAATCGGAGGCTAAAGTACATAGACTGAAATGATGCCGGTTAAAGCAGCCAAAAAAGTGGTGTTCACTCCCCTCAGTGGGCACGTCTAATGAAATCATCTTTCTTATTTAAACCAAAAGCAGCCAAGCATGGATCCTTAAATTCTGCTGCATTATACTGAAGTTTGCCCAAAAGTCTTAATTTTCTGCCTTGTATGCAAACGTTTGGCAGAAGAAATGATACATTATAACAAACGTTTGTCAAAATAGATTAGCTGCAAAGTTTCTAAATGTGACGAGAGAAAAAGAAGATCCGAGGTAAAATGACACATTTTTGGTGTCAGTTATTCTACTGAGTGTTCTCAGTTCAGATTTCAATTTCAGCCCAACACAATAAGAACTTTTTTCACTTACACCTTTGACCTGAGCGTGGAGCCACTGCAGACACCATTGAGCAGACACCTCTGCCTCTGCAGGCAGCTCACGGTTTAGACACCGTGATTGGCGGTATAGTTCTTCTTGGTATGCTTTCTCTGCAGGTTAACCTTTTGAGGTTGTTTATTAATGAGTTAAACTGTGTCTGTGACTGTGACTCTTTCCTACTGGGGGAATGAACTACACTGTTTGGAAACGGAGAGGTCACAA
The DNA here is from genome assembly GCA_034780415.1 of Cichlasoma orientale. Lineage (NCBI taxonomy): Eukaryota > Metazoa > Chordata > Actinopteri > Cichliformes > Cichlidae > Cichlasoma > Cichlasoma orientale. The sequence goes on along the minus strand of JAVDPK010001304.1, from coordinate 20,154 downwards.
AGAAAGTAAAATTAAAAGATAAGAAAAAAGACAAACTCCAGAAACATCATGAAAATGTATAACATATAAAACCTAACCTTCAGGAGGACGAGAAGATGTCACTTCACAGAGCAAATACTGAGTGGTATCTATTAAGGCCTTTATCCATAATTTATGAGATAAGGTGCATCAGGATCTGTGCAGCATAACACCTCTGCTAAAAAGTCCTTGAGAACGTTGTCAGACTTCTTAGTCCCCGAAAAGTTATTAAAAGTCTGTTAGCCAGATCGTTTGAGTGTCCCACACAGAAGCTTTTGGGATCCTAAATCAGTATATACTGTTTTTTTTTTCTCTAAACAACAACCCAGCTTTAAAACAACAATTGATCAAACCAGCCAAATACATATAATTTGATATCATCTGAAGCTGTGGCTAACGCTGATACCTAAATGCTAAAGCACTCTATTTAGATAGGAGTTATAGTGACATACACAGTATGTTATCTATGATGTGGTGACATGAAAATGTCTGTACAGAACAGAAGAGACTCCTACAGGTAAGTGGGTTCAGGAAGCAGTGCCAGGTACAGTGATTGACACATCTGCTGCCAGTTTGCTAATCAACCTCTTCCTCCACCAGACACGCTGAGACTCACAGCAGACAGACTGTGCAACAACCTAAGAGCACAATCTTCCCTGTGCGCATGTGTGTGTGCGTGCGCATGTGTGTGTGTGTGTGTGTGCAGTGGCAAATAATGTGTGTTTGCTACTCAACATGGTTTTTGTCTCTGCTACAGATACCATTGCAGCAGAGACCACTAACCAACTTAATATTTGCAGCCTTTACATTAAAAAAAGAAGCCCAGCAGGGGGTCAACTTAGGCCACGTTTGTAACACACCGACAGAAACCCTGGCTTTGTGTATCTCAAGAATATGGGCTGAATAGAAGAAAGCTCTATCAGTCTTGCAGTAGTAGCTCTAGCACTGATTGGGCTCTGATAATTGATATCTCTTCTGCTGGTAAGCAAATCTAGCCGAGAGCCTCCAGCAGAGAACACTCAGTCCGCACATTAAGTAACCAACAGCTATCATTCACTAAACAGTTCTTTCTTTAAAATCTCTGAGCCTGTTGATGTGTGTGTTAATGAGCTCCCATCAATAATCACAAGCACTGCTCTGCTGACAAGAACAGACTCATTGATTGACACGGACACACACACATACACACTAGCTTACACACCTACACACACCACCATAATGGTCCCCTAAGAATGCTGTGCAGCGTGATCGGTTATTAGACGAGTTATTAGTGTCACAGGTGAATCGCAGATCACATCATCACTACTGAAGATTAACGATAATTGTGCAGAAAAAAAAATTAATCAACTCCACGCGTTCAGCTGTCTGCCCGACAAAGGTATCAGCATTGTTTTGACTAAACGGGGTGTCAAAATTTGACTGGTGTATCCATTTTCTACTTCTGTGTACACACAGCGAGTAGTCATGCTTGTAACATGTATACTGCAGTCAGTTTTGACTCAGGAAGCTGACACTACAGTGGTGTATCTTTTAAAGATTAATTTCTGAATATTATTAAAATTCAAACACGCTCCATTCATCTGAAGTATTATGACACTTCTAATTTAAGGGCAGCTCCCCCAAGAACAACATTAATGATCCTGTTTGATTAAACCATGAGTGAAACCCATGCAGCTTCATCATTTGCAGAAGTATAAGAAGTTCTTCTCGTTAGTACGCAGTGTGTTACAGCATGCATGTGAGAAAAAAAAAGCACCATGGCTGAAACAGATGGCTGTGAGTTCTGCCATGGTGTAGTTTGTAATGCCAGAAAGAGTAAACGGCCGCAGCGACACACAAAGTGAAGCTGCACGGCGTAGCAGAGACATAATAGGAGAGCCTAATGCAGGCTGTGGTTTTTGACCCTCCCTGTTTTACACTGACAGATGGAGATGAAGAGTCCACTCATGATCTGAGCAGTCCTGATTAGCAAAATGGCGTGCCTGTGCATAATAACAACTGTCATGAACTCAAAGTCAAGTGGCCGCACTGAAGAGTGAAAGCAGCAGAGGCATGCAGCAGTTTCTATTTGTTGTGACTCGAGTGTATTATGGTATAAATGTATGGATCTGCATATTTTTGTATACATGAATGTATCTTTTCAAGATCCCTGCGTGAGTGTGCTGACGTCTGGTCCTTATGAATTTGCCTAGCAGATGATGTCACATGCGCTGTGACCAGGACGCACATTCAAATAAGTGCATCCGTTTGTTTTTTTTTCTTTATTCTTGTAGTTTTTAGGTTTAAATGCAAGTGGACATTAAAAAAAAATCATGTTTGTTTCTGCTGACATGTGGACACTTTTGTTTTAAAATGGTTGGATACACAGCACATTATTTGCATCTCTCTAAAAAGAGGTGGTATTTCTCTCAGTGGGAGGCTTTAAATTGATTAGACTTTCCATTGACGTTAGTCAACAGTTACACTTGGGGTGTTTCTCATTTGAAATGTCACTTCAGATTAGATTCAAGCATCCTGAAACTGAAAATCCTAATACCAAAAAGCATCAGGCAAATTCCGCAATGAAGAGCAAAAGAATCAATGCAGACGTTCTGTACAGGTCTTGGAGCTATTAAACAAAAAGAAATAAACCTCATATCACAAAACGCAAAAATAATGCCTGTTTCCTATGTAACAGTATAAAAGATGTCAACTGATTCTAATTAAAAATAACACAAATTTTGTATTTAGAACACAAAGAAATTGTTTGTTTTTTTCCTGAGGGCAGTTCAGCCATTAGCTCATTAAAAGCAGTGCAGTGTTTAAAGCTGCGTTACTCAATATTTGTATACCGCTGCTGAAAAAGCGGCACTCTACAGAAAACAGATTAACAGCAATGCATTTTGGGCACACAGCCTCGTCTTCCTTCCCTCACGCTTTCCTTCTGTTTTCTTTGTTGACTATGGTAAGGGCCCATAAAGACATTAGTATGTAACTGCAGGAGGTGGGAACCATAAAACATCCACACAAATGAGTAAGACGTGGCGCTAATGTGTGTAAAGTACACACGTCAGCCGGTCCCCTTTTGATACCCAGCTGGCCACAAAGGTGAACAGATAAGAAAGCCAACAAGCTATCATTCATAAATGTGACATACAGATGCTGGATATGAAAATCTGTGTGTGTCTGCAGACTAATAATAAAACTGTCACACTGTCATTGATTTGTTATAGTAGACACTGTTCAGTGCTGTTCTGGCCTCACTGTGTGGTAAGAGGGAACCTCATGTAGCCGCTGTTTGTGGCAATTATGTTTACTTTAGTTAGCAAGCCAAAAAAATATTTTCTATTCAGGGTGATTTGAAATAACTCACAATAAATACATGTACACTTTGTCTTTGTTTGTTTTTTTATCTTGTCTCTACCACAATTTATGACTAAACAAGGTGTTGTTTAGTCAAACTCAGTTGAGTTGAAATTGCTGGTTTGTTTTCTGTATGGTGCGTGTCAGTGCTGATTAACACAATGTTAAACATTTGTGAATTTCACAGTGATGTCCACAGTTTAAATCACCATGATAACATCATGCGCTGTGAAACAATGACGTCGTTGAAGCCTAGAAACTAGTGACATTGGCCAACTGGGGAAGATTGAAGCTACCAGATTTGTCTAAGTTTGGATCCTTTAAATGATCAAACCCCACATTTGAACAAACTGCTGTATAACTACATTAGATTCTGCAGAGTAACGCATGGTTCTTTGTGAAAACAGAAAGCAACAGGCGCTCTCCAATCTCACCGTAGAACATGGTCATATGTTTCTTTTTCATTTAAATCAGATACTGCACGTACTGCGTCTCAGTATGGTGCTCTGGCTGCACTGCAGGGAACAGGAAAGCTCTGCAGCACATCATCAAGACTGCTGAGAGGAACATTGACACCCAGCTCCCCAGACTGGAGGACATTTACAGGACCCGCTGCACCAGGCGGGTCACGGCCATAATCAGGCGCAGCACACATCCCGAACACTGCCTCTTCACCCCCCCCCTCGCCTTCTGGGAGGTGCTACAGGCCACTGTACACCTGAACCACAAGACTAAAAACACTGCTGAACACTGACCTTATCAAACCCAACAGACAACCCCCCCCCCCCCGCACATCCACTGCACCACTTTAGTACACTGCACACAGCTGTAAATAGACCGTTTATTTGCTGTTTATACTGCTCACTGTAATTATTGTATTCTTATTTATTATTTTCTATCTCTTATTATTTATTATTTCAGCACCTGAAGGACGGTGCCAGCAAATTTTCATTATATTGTGCAATGACAATAAAGAGATGTCATCTTAAATCTGAATAAAGTCTACCTATAACTTATCCGGGCCAGTTAATGTCCGATCAGTTCCCATTACCTTATTTTGTCTACAGCTGAAGATTTTTTTTTTAAAGTTACAGTAAGAAACTGTAACACAACAGTTTCACACCTGCAGTTGTTACAGTTGTAGCGTTCCTGAGGGTCGATTCAAAGGCATTAAACTTGTTTTACACTGACTCGAGTCAGTCCTGTACACTTGTGTGCAGCATCTGTAGTGTTTATTCTCCTGTTGTCATGTCAGACTTGTTCAGCTGCTGCCAAGGGACGTCTATGCGACCTGGCAGTCTCGTCGTCATAACAGCAGAAGCTAATGTGTGAGCTTCGGGTGGGTTATTGTGGGGCATTTGCATAAGAGTCAGAGAGACAAATCTGGATGGTATTTAACAAAGGAAAACAAATCTCCTAGTGAGACTATTTTAATACTTAAAGTTTCTTTATCAGCCCCTGCATGCTGCAATGATGAACAAGTGCTTCACTGTAAAAGGAAAAAAGACAGTTTAATGTGTTTCAGTCACTATAAATGTGTCTGCTTGCGTACTGCTGCAAATACACTTATGTTTATATAATGCTGGTAAAACCATCTCAAGTCACGATGCCTTTCTCATAACTGTTCTGTCAGGTTCACTCATCACTTCAGTCTAAAACGATACGATATCATATTTTTGTGTGCTTCCTCCACACTAAGCGCACCAACAATGCATATTTCTGTTTTTAGGAATGGGGAGAAAGTGTCTCGCATTAATGGATCAGTACTGAATTTAATTTTTCTTTTTTATCAACTGTACTACAGTTTAAGTAGTATTGTATGTAAAAAAAAAAAGACCTCTAAATTATTCTGACAAACTTAATCCCCTTCACTCACTCACAGAGATGCACACAAATAAATAACAGTGCCATCTCCTTTTTCATGTCATGTCATCTTGTTCTACATCCTTCTGATGACGCAGGTGATACGAGCAGAGTCTGCTAAATATAGCTTTGCACTGGAAATGTCACCACTGTCACATTCCCAGATTAAAAACCTCATCAAGTTTTCAAACATAAACTGGTTACGTCCCGGTGGCCCAAAGTGGACTCGCGGTTTTGAAATCAACTTACATCCTCGCTGTACATCAGCGTGAGTCATCTTTCCATTTCTTGCATTCGCCGTCCGCTGTGTGTCGCTGAATAATGTGTGAAATACGAAGCACGTGTGCGTGAGTGCGTGTAAATGACAGATGCCAAAGAAACCATGGATAATCGTAACTTAAGGGAAACATAACATCGGTTATGTGAGAGAGATGGCTTTGGCTCAGTCAGTGCTGTGGCACACGGACACGCATCTGACCTTCTTGCACAGTTTATCAAAGGTCACAGATAATGAGTAATATTTGTTAAACATATATTGTTATGACCACAAAATCAAAGTTAAAAGAGCTTTTCTGCCACGTCTCGCTATCACAATGAGTCAAAATAAACCTTTGAATAAATCTGAACAGCAAAATTCAGGCCATTGTTCGCTCACTGCACCTGTTTTATCTTTTAGATTTTTTGGGACACTACCTAAACGTACTTTAACTAATAACTAGCCTTTAATTTAATTGGCATTAATTATTGTATATGATCCTTTAAAGTTGTCAAAACAGTGTAAAGGACCTGTTATCAAAATGCTTCTTGTGTCGATCAGCTGTTTAATGTCTCATGGACACATAAGCTCACATACTCTGTCTGGACAAAAGCAGTGGGTCACGCACACATTAGACCTACAGAAGCTGCTCAGCCGTGGAAACCCGTGCCAGGTTTGTAAAGGCCGACTGCATAGCTAGGTGCTTGGTTTTATACACCTGTGACACCTGAAAACAAAGATGACGAGACTGTGGCACAATACTTTTGTCCATATGGAGTACTTGTCATGTGTGTGTGTTTACTTCATCTTACATCTTGTATGAGTAAGCCTCTTTCAGCTACTCAAACTGTGACCAACCTGGTTTCCATGAACAGTTTTGTCTTCGGGCCTCGGTTATGATTTTAGTTCTTCTCAGTCCGTGAAGTAATGGAGGAAGAGGGGCTTCAGCACGGCACAGACGGTGGCGTTCTATTGTGTTTTTATGTCTGGGTGTTGTGTCGCTATTTAACTGTGATCCAGTCATCACGAAATCATTTTTGTTGTGCGAGCACTCAAGGGGTGTCAGGAGGAAATGTCAGCTAATGTTTGCTTCCCAAGCAGACTGAGAGAAATGCAATTCTGCTTCATCTGACTTGATTCAATTTGCTGTCTGGCAAATTTTAATAATATGATTTAAATATTGTTAAAGTTAAAAATGTCACAATGAAACTGTAATAAGTGGTGCAGGTGAGGAAGTCGGCCCACCTCACACAGAAGAGGAAGACATTAACTCTCATTTTGTTGTTGCTCCTGGACTTATTAGTAACCACATGAATGATGCTGCTGGTGAAATACGCAAGCTGGAATAAATGGAAGGCAGTTATCGTGTGCTCATATTGTCTCGAGCAGTACGACTATTACAGCGATTACATAATAGTACGGAAACGCTCTATAAAGGCACAGCAGTATAATTTGTATTATTATAGCCATTACACATCATCATATTAAACCCAACGGTTGTTGGCGCTTCAGCGTTGCAGTAACCAAAGCCGGAGAACCAGGTTTTAATCTAAATTAGGCTGAACCCAAAAAAAGGAAAACACAGAGACTGTGGCCTGAAAGTAAAATGGAAATGAAGCTGCATACTAGAAAAATATTCAATACCATTTTCAATTGTTTCAAGTGGAAACAATTAAGAGGCATAATTTAAATTTAATTACATTTTTTAATCTGTGCTTTTTGTGGCTTTGCACCATATTTCATTGAGTTGGTGAGCTAGACTACTGTTATTTCTGTTTTTTTCAGCTTCAGTCGGGGAGAAACATACACAACAAACTGTGATCACTGTGTATTCTGACACCTTTCTATGCTGTGCACTCAGGACAATAACCTGAAACTCACCAGCAAAATGGCTCAAAAAATGAAGGTTTTGGAGTGGCCTAATCTTAGTCTGGACTTAAATCCAACTGAGATGTTTTGGCATGACCTTAGACAGGACGTTCATACTCGTAAACCCTCCGCTGTGGCTGAATTAAAACAAAATAAGAGTGGGCCAACGTTCCTGTACAGTGAAGTTTGGATAGATTTGGACTTTTTCCCCTTAATAAATGAAGTCATCATTTAAGAACTGCATTTTGCATTTACTCAGATTAAATGCAAACATTTCAGTAATTTCTTGTCTTAATTGTTTCACTAAGTACTATTAATATTAGCAGGTGCATTTTTGGTTCGAACAGCAAACTTATTAACATACGATTGGATTCAGATTAATAATCTGTGCTACAGCATAACCAGTGAATGTCTGATTTCTCCTTTTTCTTCTATTTTTTAAGCTGCGGTAATTAGAGAGAGAGGAAAAGAGCCAATTAGCCACCTATGAGTGCCTTTATGTGAGCACGGCGACGACAGAAGTGGGTCACACGCTGGCTGCTGGCGAGTTAACAGGTGCCTGGAGCTCCTTATCTTCAAAAAGTTTTAAAATAAAAGAAACTGGAAGCAGGAATATATGGAGTATAAATATACTGTTGCAGTACAGACAATCATCTGTACAGATGTGGTGACCAAACTAAATTGTAAGGAGAAAGATATTAAGATCATACAGAACATAGCTGCTAGAAGGGGGAAATCAGGAGCTTATTTCAAGGTGTGCATTTATGCAGCATGTTAAGATAAGAAGGATAAGAAGCACTGAGGATTCATGTGCCGATATGAATATTAATGACGGAGGATTTTTGTCTCAGGTTAATTAACATGAGTACTGAGGGGAAAGTAGTGAGGAAAGTGTGACAGGAAACAGTACAGACTCTGAAATAAACAGTACAGACTCTGAAATAAAGCACAGTTCAGAAGAAAGTTTTGGCTGGCTGTGTCACAGTGTCAGTCGCTGCATTGAGTGATTCTGGCTGAAAGCAGCCAAAGTCACTGATAAACATTTAGTCAAGCTGTGCAGAGATTAACTTGTATCTTTGACTTCTTTTTTTATGATTATTTTTAAAGTGGTGTGGAGAACTATTGCTCACGCAGTTCTCCGGTCTTTCTGAAGCTCTTTCAAAGTTTTTCTTTGGATACTGGCTGCTTTTTCACCAGTTTTGAGTCCAGTCCTTGTACCTGATCATTTTCAGAGGATTTTGTTTGTTTGTGTGTTTAAGCCATTTAACACTGCCCTAGGATCAAGCATTCAAAAAGCACCTAAGTCAAGAGATAAACCAGCGTTGTGTCTATATACAACAGACAACTTAGCAACAAACCAATTTTAAATTGTATCTTTAGATACTTTGTTACTCGTATCCTGTCACAAAAATACATCATTTGTTCTCATTTCTTTACATGAATCTATGAAAAATGCCAATAACAGCCTGACAGACGTAAAAAAGTATTTTTGCACAAACACGGTGATTCCCAAAGAGCTATGAGCCAAAAACCTGCCATGCTATATAATGTCCACGATTTGAGGAAACTACACCAGATGAACATTATCTGAAGGGTATGTCCTTTAGAAATAGGGAAAAGAAAACAGCAAAGACCTGACACAGGACCTGAGAGAAGCCTCATCAGAAATGGACTCAGTGGAAGGGTGGCTGTCAAGAAACGAGGGTAACAGGGAGAAAAGGCTGAAGTATGCCAGATTGTGAACAGGTCTTGTGAAGTGATGAAACCAAACTTCAGTATGTTCAGCGGAGGCCACGAGAGAAGAACAGCAGTGAGTGTCTACAGCCATCCGTAAAACACGGTGGAGGCTCTGTCATGGTTTGTTGCTGCATTTCAGCCAGTGGTGTTGGAGATCTTGTCCAAACTGATGGAATTATGAAGGCAAAGAAGGACCATCAGGTTTTGATCTACCACACAATACCTGAAAAAAGTAAAAGCACCTGAAAAGAAAAACACACAATGAAACACCATCAGTCATAGATTGGCCTCCCCAGACCCTGGACCTCAACATTACTGAAGCAGTGTGGGATCATCCTGACAGAGAACAGAACAAAAGGCAGAAACATCCAAAGAAGA
>JAVDPK010001303.1:0-11021 GCA_034780415.1 Cichlasoma orientale | reverse complement strand
ATATATATATGCATTTGTGAGCTGTACAAATGTAATTACTTGGTTAAAAGAAACGACCATTAGGTGGTGCAATGCTTCTCTGGCTGGGAAAACAGGCAGTCAAACTGAGAGGCATGCAGGAAGAGTAGGAGACAGTTATGGAGGGGCATCACGGTGGTCTTCCCTCAGAAGTAAGTGAAAGTTAAAATGGCACACTTTGCTATCTAAGGAGTAGATAGCAAAGCGTATCGCAGACTGGAGTGTCACCTCACTGGTGGGACAGAATGAGGAGCTCGGACATATGGAGGGGAGCTGCTGCCCCTTCGGGCTGAAAGGTGGAGGTGATTCAGGCATCTGGGTAGGATGCCTCCTGGGCTCCTCCCCCTGGAGGTTTTCCAGGCATGCCAAACTGGGAGAGACCCCAGCATAAACGCAGAACTCACTAGAGATGTTATATTGTCTCATTTGGCCTGGGAATGCTTCAGGATCCTCAAGGAGGAGCTGAAGAGAAGGACACCTGGAATCCTCATCCTGTTGACCCCACTCTGGATGAGTGGAAGGATTCAAAAGGCCCAGCATCAGAAAGCTGTTCATCACAGCTCAATGCTTACATATGATGAGGTAACAGCAATGCTTCTAGCTCACGATGATCCCGCCCGCCTGTATCACCGAGATGAGTCTCTTCAGGATGGCCATTGCTAACATGCAGCAGTCCAAGCTGAAGGTTCCAAATGTGGAAACAAAGAAAGACTCGTGTGTCACGGTCGAATGGACTAAACCTCCTAATGTGGACTTTTACTGCTGTTTGAAGCTGGATGCGACTTCAGTTCAGCTGCTGAAATCAACACTTTTTTTACCATCTAACAGTGAGGAGTAATCAGAGTAATCCGAGTAATCCCAGGTCAGCACCTCTAGCAGAAATAAAAATCAAATATAAGTTCTGCTGTTGTTTTTGTACAGTATTATTGTTGTTGGGTTAGGCTGCATCTATTATTCCTGCTATGTCCACTCTGCTGCTCTAACCATGTGAATTCCCAACTGTGGGACTAATAAAGGATATCCCATCCCATCTTAGTGAAGTGAAAGTTTAGTCGAGATCATGAGTAGAGAGTGTCTTTTGTCTAACGTGACATTTGATTGTGCTTTTATGTGATTGTGGAACGTTGTAATCAAACAGCCTCAGACATCTGCTGCAGGTACAGAGCAGCTTTTAAAGCCGCAACGTGCCTCTCCATGTACATGATGTTTCTGTCTCAGTGTGACCTGCATCTCGTCTCAGATTGGTCCCATGTGCTCGGGCACCATGACTCAGAATAAATGTTTTCTCCATCCAGCCATCTGTCCATGTGCTTTATCCAGTTCAGGGCAGTGGGAAGGCTGGAGTGCAGGTGGGCTTTAGCCTGGAGCAGCATCCAGCCGGATGAAGTTCATGTTCCAGTATACTGAAATCTCTTTGCTGTCAGCGGCTGAACAAAGAGCACATATCAGTGTGAGCGTGTGCACGATGGAGGCACTCAGAGCTGTTTCATGAAACGATGATCACAGCAGCAGCAGCAGAGCTGACAGAAGGGCTGCAGGTGAGAAACCACTCACACGTGTGGAGGTTCAGCTGATTTAATGAAAACAATCAGGCTCATTGTGAGTCACATAAACATACGAACAAGATGAAAATGGAGCAGCAGCATTATTTCACACTGAGGGTCTCTGATGTGCTGCTGCTCATGTTGATCGACGCCTCACCTGTCTGCAGGCGGCTCCTCTTTTATTATCCTGACTCCTCCCCCTTTATCTCAGGGTGCCCCCCCCCCCTCCCATTGCTGCACAGACCTTCTCACTGATGGCTGAAAATAAAACCGTAATGTCAGTCAGGAGGTTTTCACCTCCTCCTGTGGCTCCACCCCCTCTACAGGTCCACCTAAAACAACAACAAAAAAAAAAAAACCTAGCAATGTCAATATGGACAGGTACACCTGGAAAACAACACAGCATTTAGTGGGATGACCTCACCAGCCACCTGGTTATGTTCCTCAGTGACATCACTGCTGACATCATCAGGAGGCCAGCGCAGCTCTCCACTCTCCACGTCACCTCCATCGGTTGGCTCCACCACGATGGAAGGGAGGCGCTTGGAAAGTTTTGGATAATGCTCTGAAGAGTCGGGAAACACCTGCAGAGGAGAAGGAAACAGCCAATCAGAGGCCTACAGTTGGCAGACAGGTTGGTTAAAGCATACAGTCACTGGTTTCTGGGGTTAAAGGTCAGAGTTAAACACTGAAAGCAGGAAAAGCGCCAAAATGAAACAAATGCATCATTAAATAATTAATGACACGTTGCAGTGGGTTTAAGGACAATAGGGGGCATTGGTCAGTATGCGGATCCCTTATTGAAAATACTGCAAGTTACAGTTCTGCTCCTGTTTCCAGGGAGGGGTGTGTGGTTCTGTAACAAGGAATAGATGACATCATAGAACAGGTTTTCATCTGCTGTGTTACCATGCACTGTAACACGTGTGGACATGTACTCGTATGTCTCACAGCTCATTTCTAAACATAATGCCCGGGAACGGTTGGACTTTGAGGGGGGCATTATACATACAATGAAATTAATCATTATACATACAACAAAATTTCCATGTGGAGAGCCTGGGTTCAATTCCACTTTGGCCCAGGTGTGTGTGTCTCTCTCTCTCTCTCTCCGTGTGGAGTTTGCATGTTCTCCCCGTGTCTGGTTAGGTTAAATGGTCAATCTAAATTGCCCATAGGTGTGAATGTGTCTCTGTGTTAGTCTGGCAACCTGTACCTATAAGAATATAAAAAATAAAAATTTTATAAAATAAAAATATAAACATTTATAATATAAATAAAATATTTAAAATATATATATATATATGTATGTATAGTATGTTTGGTATTGCATAGTAGGTATGGTTTGTATGGTATGTATGGTATGTATGGTATTATATTACGGTATGGTATGTTATAGTATGGCATGGTGCGCATGGAATGTATGTATGGAATCTATTGTTTGAAATGTATAGTATGAAATATGGGTTATGTATGGTATGTATGAATGGAATGGATGTTATGGTATGTTTTGTCTGGTAAAGAGTTTCATTGGTTGTTTTTTTTTTTTTTAATTTATGTGTGGCAGTGGCGCAGTGGGTAGGTGCTCACCTTGCAACCGGAAAGTAGCTGGTTCGAGTCCCCATCTGAGTGCGTGCTGTCATTGTGTCCCTGGGCAAGACACATATCCCATATTGTCAACTGTTGTTGTATGTTATGGTATGCATACAAAACATACCATACAACAACATACATACGTATGGTATAGTTTGTATGGTATTGATGGCATGTGTGGTATGTTTGTAATATATTTTAAAATATATACAATATTTATAAAATATAAATATATACTTATAGAAATATATATAAAATAGTTTATAAAATAATAATATTTTATAAAAGACAAAATATTTACGAAATATAGATATATAAATATAAATATAAGTAAGTATCATTCAAATGTTTAGGTATATAAATATACGTTTATATTTTTATAAAAGAAAAATATCTTTTAAATATATAAAATATATTTTATATATATATATATATATATATATAAACATATATGTAAATATACATTCGAATTTTTTAAAATAAAACTATCTTGCAAAATATTTATTATTTCATAAAAAGAGAAACATCTAGGCTGCACCATGGCACGGTGTTAGCGCTGCTGCCTGACAGTTAGAATACTGTCTGGGTTTGATTCTACCTTGACCCTGGTGCCTCTGTGTGTGTGTGTGTGTGCGTGCGTGCAGTTTGCATGTTTTCCCCTTGTCTGTGTGGGTTTTCTCCGGTTTCCTCCCAGAGTCCAAAGACATGCACTTACTGGGGTTAGGTTAATTGACCAATCTAAATTGCTTACAGGTGTGAATGGTTATCTGTGTCTCTGTGTTAACCCTGCGACAGGCTGGCAATCTGTAATTATAAGAATATATATTTACTTTTTATTAAAAAAAAAAACTTTTTTATAAAATATAAAAATAAAAATATAAACATTTAAAAAAAATATTTATAAAAAAATATATTTATGTATGTATGGTATGTTTAGCATTGTATGATAGGTATGGTTTGGTATGGTATGTATGCATATATGGTATGTATGGTATTATATGTATGGTATGGTATGGTATGAATGGAATTGTATGGTATAGTAATGTGTGTTATTTATGGAATGTATGGTTTGGTATGGTATGTATGGTATTGTATTTATGGTATGTAAGTATGTATGTATGTATGTAATTCTATGTATATATAAAAACATATACATAATATACATTTGAATTTTTATACAATAAAACTATCTTACAAAATAATTATGAAATATAAATAAAAACATAAAAATAAAGATGTAAATATAAACAAAAGTATATATATATTTATAAAAAATCAGAAATATCTAGGCAGCGTGGTGGCGTGGTGGATAGCACTGCTACCTCATAGTTAAACTATCTGGAGAGTCTGGGTTCGATTTTACCTTCGCCCAAGCCCCCTCCTCTTTCTCTCTCTGGTGTAGTTTAGATATAAAATATATGAATATAAAAATATTTATCTAATATAAGAATGCATATTTTTATTTTATTAAAAACAAAAAATATAAAAAAATATAATATAAATATATAATATAAATAATATATATATCTAAAATTATATATATATTTTAAATGAAATATATACATATATAAATATATATTAATATTTTTATAAAACATAGATATTTAAAATAGATAAAAATATTTTATAAAATAAATATATATAAAAAATATTTTATAAGATATAAAAATTTTATTAAAATATTTAAAATATTTATAAGATATAGGTATATAATATAAATAAACATTTATATTTTTATAAAATAAAATATCTTGAAAATATGTAAAATATTTTTAAAATATAAATATATAAACATATATATAAATATACATTTGCCCTTTGCCCATGGTATGGTATGTATGGTATGGTATGGTATGATATGTACAGTATGGTATGGTATGGTTTGTAAGGTATGGTGTGGTATGTATGATATGGTAAGGTATGGTATGTATGGTATGTGTGTTATGGTATTATATGTATGGTATGGTATGCCATGGAATGGTATCCTATGGTATGGTATAGTATGCATGCCATGTATGGTATGTATGGTATGGTATGTATGATATGGTATGTACAGTATGCATGGTATTGTATGTATGGTATGCAAACTATGGTGTGTATGGTATGGTGTTGTACGGTATGTTATGGTATTGTATGTATGGTTTTGGCATCCATGGAATGTATGGTATATATGGTATGTAATCTATGGTATGTATGGTATGTATGTAAGCTATGGTATGTACGGTATGTAAGCTATGTTATGTATTGTATGGTATGGTATGTATGGTATGTACGGTATAGTATGTATGGTATGGTATGGTATGGTATGGTATGTAATCTATGGTATTTATGGTATGGCATGGTATGGCATGGTATGTACAGTATGGTAGCTATGGTATGTATGTATGTATGGTATGGTGTGGTATGGTATGTATGGTATGGTAAGGTAAAGTATGGTATGGTATGGTATGGTATGGTATGGTATGGTATGGTATGTACGTATGGTATGTATGGTATGTAAAGTATGGTAAGATATGCATGGTATGGTATGGTATTGTATGGTATTGTACGGTATGGTATGTATTTTAAGGTTTTATATATAAAGGTATGGTATGGAATGGTATACTATAGTATGGTATAGTATGCATGGAATGTATGGTATGTATGTATGATATGTACGGTATGGTATGTATGGTATGTATGCAAGCTATGGTGTGTATGGTATGGTATGTATGGAAAGGTTTGTATGGCATGGTGTGGTGTGGTATGTATGGTATGGTATGTATGGAAAGGTTTGTATGGCATGGTATGGTATGATATATATGACATGTAAAGTATGGTATGTATGGTATGGCATGTACAGTATGCATGGTATGTTATATATGGTATGCAAGCTTTGGTATGCATGGTATGGTATGTATGGAATGGTTTGTATGGAATGGTGTGGTGTGGTATATATGGTATGGTATGGTATGGTATGGTATGTATGTATGGTATAGTATGTATGGTATGTATGGTAAGTTATGTACGTATGGTATGTATACATGGAATATATGGTAAGACATGGTAGGGTATGTATGTATGGTATGGTGTGTATGGTACGGTATGGTATGTATGGTATTGTTTGTATGGTATGGTGTGGTATGGTATGATATGTATGGAATGTATGGTTTGATATGGTTTGTATGGTAATACAAAATTACAAAAATAATTATAAAATATAAATAAAAACATAAAAATAAAGCTGTAAATATAAACATAAGTATATATATATTTATAAAAAATCAGAAGTATCTAGGCAGTATGGTGGCGTGGTGGATAGCACTAGTACCTCATAATTAGAAAACTGGACAGTCTGGGTTCGATTCTTCCTTGGCTCAGGCCCCTTCCTCTCTCTCTCTGTGTAGCTTATATGTAAAATATATGATTATAAGGATACATATTTTTATTTCATAAAAAACTATAAAAAGAAAAAATATAAATATAAATATTTTATAAAAAAAATAAAAAATATTTAAAATTATATATATCTAAAATTTTATATATATTTTTAATAAAATATATACATATATAAGTATATTTTACATTTTTTTATAAAACATAGATATTTAAAAAAGATACAAAATATTTATAAAAAAATATATATATATATATATATATATAAATATATTAAAATTATTTTTATAAGATAAAAATATCTTATAAAAGATTTAAAATATTTATAAAATATAGGTATATAATATAAATAAACATTAATATTTTTATAAAATAAACTATTTTGTAAATATATAAAATGTTTTTAAAATATAAATATATAAACATAAATATACATTTGATTTTTTAGAAAATAAAACTATCTTACAAATTATTTATAAAATATAAATAGAAACATAAAAGAAAGATATAAACATAAGTATATATATATTTAGAATAAATAGAAAAGGAAGCGTGGTGGCGCGGTCGATAGCACTGCTACCTCATAGTTAGAGAACATCTGAAGATTCTCGGTTCGATTCTCCCTTCGCCCATGGTAAAGTATTGTATGTATATATGAACATATGTATAAATAGATATTTGAATTTTAAAATAAATATGAGTATATATTTTTATAAAATATAAAATATTCTAAAAAATATAAATAATATATATAAAATGTATATAAGTAAAACTATAAGAATATGTATTTATATTTTATTTAAATAAAATATAGAATAAAAAACTAAATATTTATAAATATATATATATTTATATATATCTGTATATAATTTTATTTTTATATATAAAATTTTGTATATATATAAATATATATTTATATTTTTATAAAATAAAACTATATACAAAATATTTATAAAATATAAATATAAACATATAAATATATTAACAACTATAAAACTATTTTTTATAAAACATAATTTTTTTTATAAAATATAAAAATATATGTAAATATAAATATATATTTATAGTTTTAAAAGCACATTTATTTTGTAAAAATTTTCTAAAATATTAAAAACTTTATAATATATATATATTTATATTTTCATAAAATAAAAAATAAATATAAAATATTTATAAAATTTAAGTATATAAATATAAATATATGTTTAGATTTATATTTTAAAAATATTTTAAATATTTATAAGACTTTTTTAAATAAAACATAAATTTATATTGTATATACTTATATTATATATATTATATCTTTTATTAAATATTTATATTTTATAAAGTTTTTATTTATTTTATAAAATGTTATAAGATTTTTTTAAAATAAAATATGAATATATATTCCTACAGTTACAGGTCGCCAGCCTCTCGCAAGGGTAACACAGAAAACCATTCACACCTATAGGCAATTTAAATTGCCGCATTAACCAAACCCCAGCATGTCTTTCGACTGGTGGAGAAAACCATAGAAAACCCAAGCAGACACGGGGAGACCACACAAACTACACGGAGAGAGGTGCGCCTGGGCCAAGGTGGAATCGAACCCAGACTCTCCACATTGTATTCTAACTATGAGGTAGCAGCGCTAACCACCACTCCGCCAAGATAGCTCTATTTTTTATAAATATATATACATATATGTATATATATATATAAAATATATATACTTATGTTTCTATGTATATCTTTATTTTTATGTTTCTATTTATATTTTATGAATATTTTGTAAGAAATTTTTATTTTATAAAAATTCAAATGTATATTTATAAATATATTTATGTATGGTATGTACGCTATGCATGGTATGTATGGTATGCAAGCTATGGTGTGTATGGTATGGTATGTATGGAATGATTTGTACGGTATGGTATGGTATGGTATGGCATAGTATGGTATGGTATGTATGGTATGTACGGTATAGTATGTATGGTATGGTATGGTGTGGTATGGTATGGTATGGTATGGTATGGTATGGTATGGTATGGTATGGTATATTATGTATGGTATGGTATGGTATGGTATAGTATGGTATGTACAGTATGGTAGCTATGGTATGTTTGATATGGTATGGTATGGTATGGTATGGTGTGGTATGGTATGGTATGGTATGTATGGTATGTACGGTATATTATGTATGGCATGGTATGGTATGGAATGGTATGGTGTGGTATCTATGGTGTGTATGGTACATATGGTATGTAAGCTATGGTATGTATGGTATGGTATGGTATGGTATGGTATGGTATGGTATGGTATGGTATGGTATGGTATGGTATGGTACGGTATAGTATGGTATAGTATGGTATGGTACGGTATAGTATGTATGGTATGTATGCTATGTACGGTATATTATGTATGGTATGATATGGTATGGTATGGTATGTAAGCTATGGTTTTTATGGTATTGTATGGTATTGTATGGTAAGTACAGTATGGTAGCTATGGTATGTTTGGTATGGTATGGTATGGTGTGGTATGGTATGTATGGTATTGTATGGAATGGTATGGTATGGTATGGTATGGTATGGTATGGTATGGTATGGTATGTACGGTATATTATGTATGGTATGATATGGTATGGTATGGTATGGTATGTATGGTATGTACGGTATAGTATGTATGGTATGGTATGGTATGGTATGGTATGGTATGGTATGGTATGGTATGGTATGGTATGGTATGTACAGTATATTATGTATGGTATGGTATGGTATGGTATGGTATGGTATGGTATGGTATGGTATGTAAAGTATGGTAGCTATGGTATGTTTGGTATGGTATGGTGTGGTATGGTATGTATGGTATGTATGGTATGGTAAGGTATGGTATGGTATGGTATGTCTGGTATGGTATGTACATATATTATGTATGGTATGTAAAGTATGGTAAGATATGCATGGTATGGTATGGTATTGTATGGTATCGTACGGTATGGTATGTATGTTATGGTATTATATTAAAGGTATGGTATGGAATGGTATACTATAGTATGGTATAATAGGTAAAATATAGGTATATAATATAAATAAACATTTATATTTTTATAAAATAAAACTTTCTTACAAAATATTTATAAAATATAAATAGAAACAAAAATAAAGATATAAATATAAACATAAGTACATATATATCTACATTTAGAAAAAATAAAAAACATCAAGGAACCGTGGTGGCGCGGTGGATAGCACTGCTATCTCACAGTTAGAAAACCATCTCGAGATTTTCTGTTCGATTCCACCTTGGCCCTGAACCCCCCTGTTTCTGTGTAGTTTGCGTGTTCTCCCTACGTCTGCTTGGGTTTTCTGTGCTAGCCCTTGGATAGGTTGGCAACCTGTACATGTAAGTATTTAATAAAAAAATATATAAATATTTTATTAAAAAAACATATTTATACAACATATTACAATATACAACAATATATTTATATTTATATACCTATATTATAGGTAAATATTTTATAAAATATAAATATTTTATAAAATATTTATATTTTTTAAAAATTTTAATATATATTTATATATTGTATATATTTATATTTTATAAATATTTTATTTATTTTATAAAAAAAAATTATTTTTATATTTTATAAAAAAATGTTTGTTTGTTTTTATAAAATGTAAATATATATTCCTATAGATACAAGGCGCCAGCCTTTCACAAGGGTAACACAGAAAACCATTCACACCTTTAGGTAATTAAGATTGGCCAATTAACCTAACCCCGTACGTGCATGTCTTTTGACTGTGGGAGGAAACCAGAGAAAACCCAAGCAGACACGAGGTGAACACGCAAGCTATACAGAGAAAGATAGCAGGGCCTGGGAATTGAACCCAGACTCTCCTGATGGTATTCTAACTATAAGGTAGCAGTGCTAACCACCACGCCACCATATTGCCAAGATAGTTTCGTTTTTATAAATATATATAAAATATATATATACTTGTGTTTATATTCATATCTTTATTTTTGTGTTTCTATTTATATTTGCTAAATATTTTGTAAGAAAGTTTTGATTTATAAAAATTCAAATGTATATTTATAAATATATTTATATATTTATGTATGGTATGTATGGTATAGTATGGTGTGGTATGGTATGTATGGTATGGTATGTATGGTATGGTATGGAATGGTAGGGTGTGGTGTGGTATCTATGGTCTGTATGGTATATATGGTATGTAAGCTATGGTATGGTATGGTATGGTATGGTGTGGTATGGTATGGTATGTATGGTATGTACGGTATATTATGTATGGTATGGAATGGTATGGTGTGGTGTGGTATCTATGGTATGTATGGTATATATGGTATGTAAGCTATGGTATGTATGGTATGGTATGGTATGGTATAGTACGGTATAGTATGCTATGGTACGGTATAGTATGTATGGTATGTATGCTATGTACGGTATATTATGTATGGTATGATATGGTATGGTATGGT
>JAVDPK010001302.1:293334-312372 GCA_034780415.1 Cichlasoma orientale | reverse complement strand
GTGTGTGTGTGTGTGTGTGTGTGTGTGTGTGTGTGTGTGTGTGTGTGTGTGTGTGTGTGTGTGTGTGTGTGTAATTGTGCTCCTGAGTATAAGCTTGTCAGGCACTATTGCTATAATGTTACTGTAACAGTGTGCCTCCACAGGCCCGATGCCAAACTCTATACAGTGGTTCTTCAGTGTAAAGTAATGCACTCCTGTCTGCCAACTCTTTCCTCATCTGTTATCATTTAATTTGCTTTAAAAGCAAAACTCATTTAGCATCATGCAGCCGAACCATTATATAGGGCTATGCACGCAATGGAGGAAACACAATCGCTGCACTGCTTTTATGTTTTTTCACTCTGTATATCTGTGTAGTTGATTTAAAAAAAATTATTATACAACCGGAAGATAAGCTGGAATTAAAATACGAGGTGCACGCAAACGCAGGCACCTCTTTGGCAAATATTTGTCTGGAATGCAGCAGGTTTGTATGAAATCATTACAGTTCTGTATGAGCAATATCAAGGTACTGTGCGCTGTTGACAAATATAGGTGAATCATTATAGATACTATACACGAAAGCGGATGAGAAAAGCAGCTCGATCTCCTAACATCAATAGTCAGGCAAATACTCAGAGTTTCAAACCAAATCAAACTACATAGAACTCCTCTGTATTTCACACACTCTGTCTTTACATTCTTTAATCTCTCTCTATCTCACTCGCTCTCTCACACTCTCACATACACTTTGAAGTGGAAGTGTTGCAAAGTGTGGGAGGCGGGCAGGATATAATTCGAGCTCAATAATGTCAAGATATACGCCGGTTAGTTTGAACTCTGGAAATATTCTCGTGTCAGAGCTTATCTTGCTTATTTTGGTAAAGCTGTCCCAGGCGCATTAGTACTCCGTGTGTGGAAGAACTGTGGTTGAAATAGAGGAACCGTCACAGGCCAGACTGGGACAGACAGCAGGCGCACAACAGTGATTCTTCAGGGACTCGGTTCAGCTCATAGTCAGACCTTTTTACATCGCCTGACTAAAAGAGTACAGCTCTTATATTTGCTTGTCTTCTCTCCAAACTCTGGAACAGAATCTATGACATTAACTTCCTGCGGCAGCACAGAGGTCCTACGCTCATTTTACTGCTTTCCAGTGATGTCTTACAACTAATTCACATCCTTGTGCTGGCCTTTAAAGATTATAGGCACCTTCTGTCACTGTGGGGCTTTTAAAAGTTTAGTAACAACATGCAGTAATTTTCTGTCCCTTTGGCACTTCAGCCCCCTTCGCCTGCTTTTCTTCCGCTAATGAAAAGTCTCACCAGTGGAAAAAGAACTTTACTGAAGTAAAAGTAGCAGTACAGGAAGGTAAAAAAAAATACTTTATTACAAGTACAATTCATGCTTTGAATTGGTTCAATAAAAGTACAAAATATACTTAAAATATAAGTACAAATACTTTTGTTCCACTGTGATTGATAAATTAGAGTTTAAGTAAGATTTTACTGTTGTGCTTAAGTAAGGTGGAGCTAGGATTTACTACTTTATTGACTCCTCTGTAGTTTAACCCTTTGCTTTCATTAGGTGTCACAGTTCAAATATCAAGTTTTGTAACATGATTAATAAGGATGTAAGAAACAGACATGGATTTCTCCCTTAATTTGTATTCATTGCTTTGATTGGCTTTTGCTGAAACAGAATTCCTAAAGTAGCACTTAATTGGACACTACCAGGAAAGGCAGGCAGAACCCTTACCAGACGGAGAACTGCTGTCGCTGAGCTACGGAAGATGGGCTACAGGTAGGAGCAAGGGACAGAGTTAAATGATGTGGGCCTCATGTCCCACATTGGGATGAAGAGGATGAGATGATGCAGAATGGTGATTTTTAGACTGATCTAAATAATTTCTGTCACGAAGGATGAACCTGTCTGTAGCTTTTAAATGTTGTCGCTAGTCAAGTTTCAAAAATAATGTTTTAATCTTTAAAAATGTCACATTTTCTACTTTGCATGTAAAGACTTCAAAGTAACTATAACAGTAAGTATAAGTATAAACAGCTAGAAACAGCTCTAAGTTATACTTAAATACTGCATTTGGTTGATACGTATACTTTTACATTCAACCCAGTATATACATATCAAGATACTGCATTTAAACACACACTGCATGTAGTATTTGGAATCACCAGTTTCCACACAAGTGGTCCCTGGGTTTATCTGTAAGACGTGTGAAGGTTTTGCAACTGAGCCTGCAGAAGACACAGGAGTTTTGTTGGGCTTTATATCACAAAATGGTGTAGGTGATTGCGTGTCTGTTTGAGGCCTGCTGAGCTGTGTGTTTTACAGCTGGACTGCTGGAGGAGCATCATTTGTTAAAACTGCCATTGCTGCTGCTGCTGCCCTAGTCCTAATGGCTGCTGCTCACCTGTGGATCATACAGACAGCCGAGAAAGAAACAGAGCCCATTTACAGAGGTGACTGCCATTGTACTGTTGTCAGCCAATCACTGAATCGGCATGCTACCTGTTCTCTCTGTACTCTAATGGGCACTGCAGCCGGTTTATTTTCCTCAGAGTACAAACAGAAAAATCAGCAGATATGTATTTTCATCTAAAACTTGAGGCGAACGTATTACTGATCACCAGCCTTTCTGTATGTGACTTTTGGAGCCTTCTGTGTTCACCTGTCAGTGTATAACTGAAATCCACAGGTGGACGCGGTAAACAGACAGGAAAGTGAGGATTATAAGGATCTAGTCTAACGCTGGTAAACACCTACAAGCTTGAAAATGACGCTGTTATTTTTTTTTGGAAACACTCTCAAAGTTCACTACACTGTCCGCATAACCTTCAGGGCCAAAATACTCTGTTAATGTGGGCATTTAATTTTATATATAAAGTAAAGCTTTAATCAAACTTTCGTTTAAAATGTGTTTACGTTGCAACTTACTGCCCTTTCTATGGAAAATGAATTCATTCTTCTGTAATACTTTATGTGCATGTCTACTTAAATAAGCTAAATTATTCCAACTAAAGAGCTGTGACTGGTGGCACTAGGCCAATTTATCATCAGGATAGCTTATTCAATCTACTGGGATTTTAACATATAGCAAAGTGCATGCATATTCTCACCGGTTTCCACAAAAGGGAAAATATTTGTTTTAAAATATGATCTGAACTCCAGAAAAAAAATCAATACAGCATGACTATTGAATTACACTAACCAAAGTCAAATCAATCATTCTCTGCACTGAACGGAAGCTATTATAGCTCCTGCTACCTGATATAGCAAGTTATACATGTATAAGCTCCACATTTGTTTGCATAGTCCATACTGGTGACAGAAAAGAAAAACAGGGATTAAGCATTTATTGGCGCATATTCTGCATATTGTGTCTTTGAGTTTATGTGTACCACACATGATGTTATGATATTTCCTCCTTCTGAAGTAACTGTCAAATACCTCAAATCAAGGCTCTACAGATCCTGGATGATAGTCACTTTATGCATAAAGACAGGAATATATTAAATAAATGAAGACAGTGTGACAGTGTTGCACATAAGCAGCAGAATAATGATCATGAGATGCCTGACAGTTATCTCTCACAGGGAGACGTCACTCACATGTGGATTCCTGTGGATGCATATGTGCCCAAATGCACATTAACCTCGACTGACACACTTGAACTTGCAACACAAACAGAGGCAGCGCGATACAAAGAGGTTTGGTGGTGATATTATGATAACTGGAAGCATTACAGGATGTACAGGTTTCCCATTGTTTTTAGGCGCTAAGTGTTAATAGCAAGTGACACTTTCACATGAGTTTAATTGGTCTCTGGATAAATTCTAGTTATTATTTTTACCCTATCAGCGCCTCCCAATCAAGTAGAATGGCTGTTAGCGAAATAAAACTGATTTGTATTCAGACAAGCTGCTGCCAAGCCTCCGTACGGCAACATAAGCGTGAACTTTACACCGTTTTATAATCGATATTAACAACAATCTGAATATTTAGCACGGTAACAATTTGTCGTGACTTTTCATCATCATTTACCGAGGGCTGGTATGTGTTTTGTGATGTTATGTTGTTGCAAATTGGCCGCAAATGGTCCCAATTTGCTTCCATAGCTAGGTGTTTCTAAATGACAGAGGTGATGTTGTGAAATGTGACACTGCACAGCACAGTATTTCTATTCTGGTCTGAATATATAGTCAATAGCTTAAAAAAATATTAAAATCCTTATTATAAATCGGCTCCAAGTGTAAGCCAGAGGCTTATGTCAGGATTTACGTTCCACATGTGCGTATCTCTGTGTTGGTGTGCATTCATCTCTGATTAATTAACCTGTAATGGTAAATCGATGTAAAATGTGGCCAAGTAAAGCATCCAGTTAAAAAAAAGTACCGTAACAGCGACAAGCACACACGCATATATGCAGACACACAGCAGCCTGCTGTGCCTCGCCCTAGCCAGCTTCAGTTTCCTCTCTGCATCCAGGTTTGCATGAAAGCCATGAATAAGTCAGCATTTCTGCATGATAGGTCTGTAACTAGGAGTGATGGTTAGAGAGCATGGTCTTTAGGATCTCAGATGGGATTCGGTGTGCGTGCATAAATGTGTGTCTATGTGTGCGTTTTCCATCTGTGGGGACCTACATCTGTTTACATAGTCATGTTATGAGGAGTTGTCTTCTTTATTGGATGTTCTCTATGATAACAATCATTATATTGTTCAAATTTTAAGGTGGAGACATGCTTTAAGGTTAGGGTAAGGGTTGGGCAAGTAGCTTTTATGGGTGAAGTACATGTCCAGGAAATTAATATGCAAGCCCTGGATACAAAGACTTGTGTGTGCCTGCGTGTGCATGGATGCACATGTGCTTCTGTGGGTGGGGTGGCTGAGTGCTTGTCCATGTGTGCTCCCTACTCCCTTATCCCCCACAAATGGACGTCATGCTGCTGATGAGGTCTGAAAGAGAGAGGGGAGAGGTTGTTGACGTCAGCAGCAACGGAGCTGAGAGTTCAAGCAAACCAGATGGTTCCTCGTATAACTAAACCTCAATATTGCTGAAATAATTTTTCTTTTTCTGTGATTAAAATATTCTGAAGTCCAGATTTGTCCACATATTCTTTTATAACTTTAGATCCAGCCTTCTCACGTAAGTTGTTTAGGTGTCACCCTGTCACCTAAGTAGCTTCATTAGATCAATAACGATTGGTGTTATACTCAATGTGTGGAGGGGTCAAGGAAATAAGCCTTGAATTTAGAATATTTCATCTCTGAATTAATCTCCTTGTTTCTTCCTTGTCCTAAATTGTACATGAAGGCACTTATGTGCCTTATGCTTCCTTTTAGCATTTCCCCAATTTTTTCCTATTTTGATGTTTTTCCTGTTGCTTCTTCACAATCTGTTTATTGACATTTTTCCATAACGGAACAGATGGGCAATCCAGTAACATCTGGTCAGTACAAGAACGATAACACAAAGCTACAAATAGTAAACAAAATATAAGCATTGAGAAAAAAGAAGAGCAAATGCTACAGAGTATACTACGCATACTCTGAGTGTAGAAACTGGAATACAGTAAGTCCATTTCAGTCCCTGCAGGTGCGAATCAGGTAAAATGTACATTTTACTTACTTAGATTTTAAGGTTTCAGAATCAGAAAGCCTTTCTTGTCATCAAAAGCACGTGTTTGATAAAATTGTGACGGCTGCTGCTGGTCAGGGCGTTACAAACATGTAGAGAGATAAATACGACAATAACTGGTGTGTTGTTGTGATGTGTTTAGAAGCCTGATAGCCCATGCATAAAAACTGTTTCACTGTTTATTTAAATAAAAACTATTTAATACTTTATGTCCTGTATATCGGCTGGGGTGGGCTGGGCTGGGCTGGGCTGGGGAGGGGGTGTCTCTGTGGAGTGTGTCTGTCTTTCTGTATTAGACCTGTGATGGACCAGCAGCCTCCAGGGTGTCTCACACTAGAACAGGCTGTCACCTAAGATAGGCTGCAGCCCTTCTTTATTTAGGTTTTAAACAGTGTCTCAAACTTTTTCGAAATGAGGTTTAAAACCATAAAGTTGCTGCTGCCTGTCATAGTCGCAGTGATGATAAAAAAGCAGAATATACCATAATATTTATTCAGAAATATTCCAGCTTTTGTTAATACATGATACGGGGGTTACTCATCTTGCAAAATTTTCTCAGAAAGTCCATGATTGGGTATGTCTGATATGTAAAAGGAGGTATTGGAGATTTAAAATCCAGCAATACCATTCATCTGACTATTAGGGTGAGAAAGTAAATGATGCATTTAGGGGGGAAATGGGTGTTTCATTTGATTTTTAAGAGTGTGAGCTTTCGTATTCTTCTTTTTCCTGCTAGTTGCTGTGTGTCAGAAATTACTAACTTTCTGCAAATAAACTGTGTACCTCCAAACCAAACCACTGTGAATGCAATAACATGTAAAATACTTTCCATTCCAGTGTAGTTTAAAAGTGATGTTGTGGCATTACTCTTTATGCTGCAAATTCAGCATAACAGGCTGGCATTTCTTGGCCCCTGCACTCACAGCAAGCCACAGCCCACTGACAGCACGAACAGGACGACAAGCGCCAACTAATTTATGAATTAGGCTTTGATGATGGCCACGGGACAAATCTTTATCAGTGTGGTGAAATGGTTTAGACTCAACATCAGAAGAACCTGCTTTGACTGTGCTGAAAATTAAAATGAAAGTCGAAGTAACACCCATTTTACCTTGATGATATCATAAAAGGCAACTGATTTTGAATGACCATCAGCCTATTATGTATACAAAGCAAAGCCACAACATTACAGCAGCTCCTGTTTAATATGCAGTTGTTCCTTTGTGTGCTGCCAAAACAACTCCAAGCCTATCGAGCCCAGGACTTGAGACCTTAGCAGCAGATCCCTTAAGTCCTGTAAGATGTGACTTGAAGCCGCCGTGGATCAGGCTCTGTAATGCACATCCCCCACCACCCTGTCGCCACTTCGTGATTTCTTCCTCTCTTGCTGTTTGAAGATAGTCTGGCCCATTTGTCTAAGTCACCAACAATTTGACCATCATAAAAGTCCCTGATGCTTTTACACCTGTTCACTTCTTTCACATCCAGCACGTTGAGTACAAAAACAGGGCTTGGCATGCAGCATTGTTGTGGGATAATCACCTAAATTCCCTTCCTCTTCATCAGCTAATGTAACAGAAAGGTTAATTGCGGTTACCTGGCGTAATTGTTTAAAATGTTTTCCCAGGTTTGTATCCTATCGCATGTTTTTGCAAAAAGCAGCTGACCTTTGTCTCCTTGCTCTGTCTACATGAGCAAGCAAGATAATTGTGTACAGTACAGCGTACCTTGTTGCACCCACGAACGCATATCAGGTGTTGAGTGAAATTGATTTTATGAGGAAATGATGCTGCAGAGCGCGGCGTCACTTTGAAGAACTACAACGGCATACAAAGTGGAAGCAGATGTTCCCCTGACACTGCATATTATAATTCCCATCTTCATCCCAGACCGTTGATCCAGATCCAATTCCAGATCTAGATTTGAACTCCAGCATCTCAATTTTTTCCTGCCTGAGCTCCACCTTTAACTTCACCTTGTGTATGGTAGCTGATTTAATAAGGTGTACACACAGACCCTACTGAATAAGTCATCTAGCCTCTACTTACGCACACATAAGGCTCATCTATTTTTCAGTCCTGGGAATTTCTCTTTCCATCTCACTGCCATTCTGCCTGCCTGTCCATGTCTCTCTGTCTCTTTGTTTCAGTGTAAATAATACGCGCTGCAGTCAATGACACGTGCTGGTATGATTCCTGTTAGAGTCATTCCTATTTCCTGGGATGTCCTAATGGGTTGCTTCTATTGAACTGCTGATGTTTGTTTCTGGTTGGGGTTGAGTGGCTGTGATGGTAAAAGAACCAGCTGAAATTTGTAATGGAAAACCAGTTTCTGTCCTTGATTACAGCTCGATAATTCTGTGTATTGCAGTCGATTGTCAAAAGAGTGTGTTTTGTTATAGTTTGCATTGTAGTTTGTGTTCCTTCTGATCCACAGCTTTACAGCAAATGCATGTTTAGATCCAAAATATTGGAATTTTTTTTTTCACAGTTTCATCTGAGAGTTAATGTCATTATCATCGAGCCCTCCGCGTTCCTCCCCAGACAGACCTTAGCTTTGAACTACTAAATGATTGATGGGTGAGATGAAAGTGAATGTAGGTCACTGTGGGTGAGGGTCGGCGGAAGCAGCATAAATCAGACAGGGATAATAACCAGATATCATGGAGGATAATGGCCCAACCAGAGCCATTACAGGTATATTCAACAGCTATAACTCAACAATCTGCAGCAGCCACTAACTGCTGGATTGAACATTTTACTACTAACAGATAATTTGATGCTGTAGAAAAACACAGAGAGCCGAGTGGTTTAAACATGGGGTGATTCCTGATTTGAGCTCAGGTGGAGTGAACTCTGTTTGTCAAATAGCACGCATATGTGCGAGATCCACTTTAATAACAAACCATTAAAGTAAAGGTGACGGAAATCGACAAAAAAATAGCCTCGCGAGCTTTGAACGTTTTCTAAATGCTCCAAATGTGGACATGTGTGAGTCCAGCTTCTTATGACAGGCCGGAAAAAAAGACTCCTGTGGTAAATGTTTTTTTCATCTGCAGAGTTTCCACATTGGTTCTGATTTGTTATCAGTTGCGTGTTGTTTGGGAGAGATGTGTTCTGGATGTCTGTTCTGTGATCTTTGTTCAAATCGTGGAAGAAATATTCTTGTCTCCTCATTAAGCGAGACCGTAGACGGGAGGAAGCAGCCAGACAAAGAATGATGCCAAAGTATCTGACGATAAAGAGATTTGAGTTCAAAGAAAGTCAAAACACATCTGGGGGAAAATACTGCTTAAATACTCTGTGAACTTCTGAGCAACTTTCTGCTTAAAACCAGAAGATGTCTGCTAGATAAAGAATGCATGCGAATTTCAGATCGAATAAGTAAGATGCAAATCAGCAATTTCT
This sequence comes from Cichlasoma orientale, assembly GCA_034780415.1. Taxonomy (NCBI): domain Eukaryota; kingdom Metazoa; phylum Chordata; class Actinopteri; order Cichliformes; family Cichlidae; genus Cichlasoma; species Cichlasoma orientale. Next base: position 303,330 of record JAVDPK010001302.1, on the reverse strand, counting down.
AGCTTTGACTGGACTGCACGCGGATAGAGCTTTTCCTAAAATATTGATTGAAACATTGCACTCAAAAATTGAAGTGTCGTTGAAAAAATGTGAGTTATATCAATAAAAGTTTGCCCCATTTTTAGGCAACTGCCATGATTTGTGACAATGCTGGAAGATTTGACTTTAAATTTGCACGACAGAGAATATAAAGACGTCAAAGGATCACCTCTGCTGCTCATTCTGGTCGATGCCCATACATTATTCTATCACAGCACATTGTTGTGCGTCTTCAAACATTTATGACGACATAACATCTATATTGCATTACCACTTGCCCCAGATTTCAGCTGTATTTTTGACACAAATTTGGCTCTCAGCGCACAGCTAGTCTTCACCTCGCTTCCTCACCAGAGATTCTCCTCTGAAAGAATTTTGTTCAATTTCCAGTCTGTCTCTGAAAGCGGCACTGAGTGCATAGTATCTCAGTTGCGATCTACAGATCAGCTGCAGACTTAACAAAATCTCACAGCAAGAGGGACCCCAGAAGTTCTCTGTGTCTGTGAGAGAGAAAATGACATCAGGAAATTAAGGGTGAAGCAAGGGCTATCAAAAGAGCAAAAAGACATAAATAAAAGGCTGGGAAAAGGGAGAACTGGAGACCAGATGGAGGGGAGAAATGATGTGAAACTCATAAAGGCGGTGTCACACAGAGAGAATAAGCGGGTGAGGGCCATAAAGACCAGAAGCATACGTCAAGTGAAAACAGTGAAGAGACAGAAGAGAAAGTTCTGTTGTCAGCACAGGGAGGAGGGCAGGTGATGGAAGGATAATGACAGAGGGAGGAGCTTGCCTGACCCCTCTTGACCTCCTCCTGGATCCAGCTGCTGGGAAGAGTCAAAGGAAGTGGGCGCAGCAACAGCCCTAATGTGATGGGATATCCTGCTGCCTGCCCGTTAACCCCTCTTCCTCCAGCGGTTATGCCTGCCCCCATCGTTTCAGTCACCTCTGCAGGACGACTGTGCTCGAGAGCAACACAAACGCACAGAAGACACACTCGCAGACTCCTAATGCAGTGACACACACACACAGATGGATATATGCCCTGATGTACGCTGGCCCTCTCACACGCTGACAGCCAAAAACACGCACGCGCGCACGCACACACACACATATAAGCGCACCTCCAGTTGACTCAACATTCACAGCCAAGGACGCTTTGACTCAGGTCACAGCGTTACGCAGAAGTGAAGGACAGCGGTGAAATCATAGAACTGAGGACGGGGAGCTGGTGGATTACAAATACAGAAAGTCTGCCAGAGATGGCACCAACGAAAACAATATTATCATGCAGTGCAGTGCAGCTGGTTTGGTTTACTGAGTGCAAACAAAGCCCATTATCCCTCTCAGTGCAGTTTTATACATACACATCCAAATGAAAGCTTATCGTTTAAAGAGTGTTTAAAGGATACACTTAATTACACTGAGATGAGGCGCTTTAGCATTTTGTGATTACTGAAGCCAAATGTTAAATGGCTATTCTCTGTGAAAGAACAGTTGTTTTATTTGTCATTATGCGCCGTTATGGATAGTTACTTATGCCCCTGTCTGTCAGACAAAGTTCAGCACCTTGTGGGTATTTTCTCCTGTGAAGAACCAGCTTCACTTCCCCCCCAACCCATGAAACATCAAAGCGCGGCCACACTGAAACTCCAAGCCCCATTTTGGCATTGCCCTCCTACCTCTAGATCCAGTAATTACAGTTCATACAAGACATCAACATTATTACTCGTCAAACCACTGTATAATAATACCACAAAGCACTTCAAAGAGGCAACTCAGATTTCAAGGGAAAAATAAAAACTCATGGATTATGCATTAGGAAGGACTGATTCAACCTTCCCAAAGAGCCGCGGCTCAGTTCATGGTATCTGGAGCGGGATCCAAAGTTCATAATGAAGATTTATGTTGGTTTTAATTTAAAATTCAGTTTTACATGTTTGGTGAAGCCGAGCAGGCCGGTGGTCTAAGCTGTTTTCACCTGCCCGTACTTTGCATTCACAATGGGGCGTCTGTTTCAATGGAACAATAGGATCATGCAGCAGCCACGTGCGTGTGTGTAGACTGTGAGGTTAAAATGCAGCGCCTTTGACAGCTGAGAGCCTCGCCAGCAGAGATTTTATTTACGTTCCCATACTGCCCTCTTGTGTCCCTTTTGCCCATTTCCAGCGGCTCCCTGTGGCTTTGACAAAGAATTAAATGAAAATGAAAATATCTTTTTTTTTTAACATTTTAATTTTTGTTTATCTTCATTCACCACCAAAGCTGCCCTGGACGGCTTCAGCTGCAGCTTTTGCCAAAATTAAACAGAATTTTTTTTTACTATTTTTAAATCTATTATGTGTTATTATATGATTTATTTATTATTGAAAAGGCTCAAACACATGTAGGGCTCAAAGTGACTTTACATTGAAAGCAGGCCTAAACATGCTAAAGGTATTTTTTTCATCCTCTATTGCTATTGCTCTATTTTCTTGCTATTAAAAAATCATAAAAAGTCATCCGTTTATGTTTGTTTTATAATTTTATAAATGCACTAAAAACATGGTATTACATTATGTTATATAAAAAATGCAAAATTAAAATAGCAAAGAGCCCAATCGAGCTGTCTGTAGGCCAATATTATTGTCTGATATCAGCTGCCTGCTATAAATTGGCATTTATAATGGCTAATAAATGAGCATTTAAGTAAAGAAGGCATGAAGGAAACACCTTTCAACCTAATAAGAGTGTTGAGACTGCATAGTCTGTCCACCAGAGGGTACTCAAGTTCCCTGCAACTTCCCTGTTAGCAACAAAATTCCTATATCAGTGGGGCTCTATTGTTTACATCTAATGTTGATAGGCTAATTCATAACTAATAGGTTGGGCCCCTTTATTATAAGGTTCTAAAATATTTTTTGCAGCAGTTTTTGGGCGTTTTTGGCCAAAAATTGCTCATAATGGTTCTTTGATAGAATAGAATAGATAGAATAGAATGCCTTTATTGTCATTATACAGGATGTACAATGAGTAAAGTGTTTAGTATTTTCCAAAAAAAAATTGCTAAAATGAAGTAGTAGTCGGTGCCTATTATCAGTGTATACCAATGTTTCATGTAAAATAACTTGTGAAATATCAAAGTATCAAACAACCTAAAGCTCACCATCTGCTGCTACATGCACTGATTTTATACTATCCAGTATTAAAAACCAACATTTTTGGCTATTTTCTATAGTTTTATAGTGGACCTGATTCTATTGTAGCCTCTTGGCCAGGTCATATTTGTAAATGAGAACTGGTTCTAAAACATTTTACCTGGTAAAATAAAGGTTTAAAATATTTTTTTGAGAGATGATAAAACTTATATCTTGTATAGAGGTATTTTATTCCCCTTCCTAACTTTTAGCTTGGTAAACCATCCATCCATTCTCTTCTGCTTATCCTGTTCAGGGTCCTATTATTGAAATAGCCTAGGGTGGTGTAGGATGCTCAATACAATGCATTTTTTAGTCAGTAATTCAGTATCTTCTGTCATTAAGGTCTTATGTTGGCTTTCATGTGTATCTAATCCATACTACATACATTTCCAGTTTCATAGTGTGCCTTTTTCTTTATTTTAAGTCTCTTCACCAAGAAGTTCTTTTTCAAAAAGAAAAAAAAAGTTGCTGCCAAAGAACTAAACCCCCTTAGTCAAACTCACAGCATTCAATAGTACACTGAGCAGCAATATCCTTTATACACTGTAGGCTAGAGTTTGTCTATGAAGGATTTCGCTTTTATTTTCTCTGTGAATGGGATTCAAAGTCAAACCCGCTGCTGGAAAACTGAGGCGGTAAAAGGAGACAGGGTGACAGTATAAGAGCAAGATGGAGTGTGTGTGTGTGTGTGTGTGTGTGTGTGTGTGTGTGTGTGTGTGTGTGTGTGTGTGATATGTGTGGGTGTGTGCAAGCCTGTCTGCAAGAAGGACTCCTATGTCAGTTTTCTACATCTATAGCAGACATAGGTTACATTTAACTTGCAGCAAAACACTGATCATCCACGCATGTTAAGAATTTTAAAAAAGCAATATGATCTAGCGCATAGTATCATCTTTAATAATGCTGTGACCTACTTCCCGAAAGGAAAGTCAACAATTTCATCATCACTAAATGCCGTCAACCTTCCCTAGTGTCACTAACATGTCAGCCATTTTAATTAGTAATGGAGGGTGCCTGTCCCATTTATCTCAACATGCCTTAATTGAGTTTGAAGCCTGCACCGCGCACCACCCTCATTTTCATCCCCATTCAAAGTGTTTTGTTCGTTACAGTGGAGCTCAATATGAATGTGTGAAAATACAGCGAAAATGAAGAGGTTATCTGCTGGATATTTTCAAATAGAGTGTATGCCTCTATGAGCTCGCTTGTTATTCTGTGTTCATTGTTCATTCACTAAAATTCAATTCATTTCCACTTGTTATTTTAGACAAAAAAAAAGATGATAGCATGAAGTATTTATACAGATGTTAAATGAGGAAATCAATTAAAAGCATCACATCATTAGACAAGGCATCGGTATAATAGTTCAATCATTCCGACTGGTGAAAATAAATTGGAATACAGTGTGCTGAACAACAGCGCCACCCTGTGGCTGTTTGCAGTTAGTGCAGTGTGGCTTTTAATTCAGCTGTACTCAGTTACACATTTGGAGTCTTGGTCAAGCATGAACCACAATTTATTGACCCTTAACAAAAAACAAATAGAGCATGACTTTATTGAATAAAATTTTATGCACTAATTCAATAATATCAAAACCAAATCAAAAGCTGGTGAGTTGACGCCTTCTCTTTAAAATAAAATAGCATAAATTCTCCAACAGTTGCACAGTTTTTCCACTTACGTTGCCAAGCAGGTTGTTATACCACCTCGAAGAGCTTCGCCACAGTTCTTCATGTATTTTGGCAGCATGTCTTCTGTCCTGTCTCCCTCCCCTCACCCCCAACCAGTCGCAGCAGATGACTGCTACTCCCTGAGCCTGGTTCAGCTGGAGGTTGCTTCCTGTTAAAGTTTTTCCTTCACACTGTATATTGTATGGTCTTTAGCTTACAATATAAAGCGCCTTGAGGCGACTGCTTGCTGTGATTTGGCACTCTATAAATAAAACTGAATTGAATTGAGTTGAATTGAATTGAGGCTGTTTTACTGTCACTAGACTGACTCCAAGATGGGCTCTATGGGGCTTCTTGAGATTGATGATATAGTTCTTCATAGCTTTGCTTTTTTGGGTCATTGCTATGCTGCCAAATTAATTTTGGACTCGTGAGACGCTTCACTGGTGCTGCATGATGGATAAAAATCTACCTGTACTTCTCAACACTGAAGATGTTGGTAAAATTAAATAAACACTTTTTAATCAGAGTATAGCATCAAGTCAGTTAAATTTCTGGGATATTGATCTGGTCAGCTGAGTAGCAGAAGGGTTTGTATTCAAGATTAGCTGCTTTGGTGTTAATGAAATTAACAAAAGGTGCTGTAGAGGGGCAACAATGAGACAACCCCCAAACCAGGAATGGTTTTACAGGCAGAGGCCACTACTTTTGCATTTGGCTAGAGTCAGTGTCACTACTGGTAACATGAGACAATTTCTGGACCCTACAGAGGTTGCACAGGTAAAGCAATTCCTCCAGGATGGCACATCAATACGTGCCATTGTCAGAAGGTTTGCTGTGTCTCCCAGCACAGTCTCAGAGTGTGGAGGAGATTCCAGGAGACAGGCAGTTAGTCTAGTGAGCTGGACAGGGCTGGAGAAATCCTATAACCAGTAGAACCAGTATCTGTTCCTTTGTGCAAGGAGGAACAGGATGAGCACTGCCAGAGCTACAAAATGACCTCCAGCAGCCACTGGTGTGAATGTCTCTGACCAAACAATCAGAAACAGACTTCATGAGGGCGGCCTGAGGGCCCGACGTCCTCTAGTCTGTGTGTCCCTGCATGGGACACACAGACCTCTGCAGGCTAGACAACGGCATCCTGACTGCCATCAGGTATCAGGATGAAACCCTTGGACCTGTCAGAACCAATGCTGCTGCAGTGGGTCCTGGTTCCTGCTGGTGCCTCATGTGGTGAGAGTATGCAGGCAGTTCCTGCAGGAACTGATACCACTGACTGGTCCTCATGCGGACCTTAATCCAATAGAACACCTCTGGGACATTATGTTTCAGTCTGACGCCCCCATGTTCCACCTCAGACTGTCCAGGAGCTCAGTGATGCCCTGATCCAGATCTGGGAGGAGATCCTCCGGGACACCATCCATCATCTCATTAGGAGCCCCAATGCTATCAGGCTGCCTACAAGCAGGTGGGGGCCACACAGACCACTGAATATCATTTAGAGTTGCTGCAGTGAAGTCTCATAAACATGTTCCAGCCTGCTGCATCATTTTCACTTTGATTTTCAGCGTCTTTGAATTGAGCCTCTGAGGCTCGATGGTTTTCATTTCCATCAAACGATGGAACGTGCAGATGTCGGGGGTTTTCCACGTTTTGTAAATAATTTAAATTTACTAAGCTTTCATGTTTCCTCATCAGTCCAAGAGGAGATGTTCTCATTGCACATGTGCAGGTTTGAGTTCTTTACTGCTGATAACAGGAGAGCTGTGCACGGCTGCATTCAGTATGTTTCAAATCTATATTTGATAACTTCACAATGAATTAGTCATCTGCTCATGTGTGTGTGCCCCCACCCCACACAGCATCCTATTATCCGAGTCCGCCATTTACTGCTTTACACACACAGTCAATATGTGATCCAGCAGCTCAGGAGGCATTTAGTTAGCACTTATGAACACACATACCATGTGCTCTTAACTATGCAGCTACCAGAGCATCTATTAATTATCAATGAGCGTCCAGAGTGCTCTGTGTGTGTGTGTGTGTGCGCGCGCGCGCAGAGTCCTTCAATAACACCTTAGGACACACTGCATCCTCTGTTCGTCCAGGACATGGAGATGGTGATGTTTCTGTCACGCACTGACTTAATGCACCAACCTGAGTACAGTTGTGTTTTTTAAAATACTCATTAAATTAATTACAGTGGAGAATTCCTCCCATGTTTGTGGCAATATGTAATGCAGTAGTACTGCCAGAAGGTTGTGGTAATACTGAGCATCAACCTCCAGGGGCCAATGAGGTTTCAGAACCTGCAGTTCTTCTAGCGTCCACCAGAGGCTCCAGCAGTGAGCCGGTCCCCACAGACTCCAGCGTTATAGCAGAAACAAGCATTTTGATATGGCTGAAATGCAGCGGCCCGGGTTCGAGTCCGAACCGTGGTCATTTCCCGCCCTCTGCCCTCCTTCCTGTCTAGCTTTCACTGCTGCTGCAAAAATAATTTTTAACAAGGGAAAGAAATAAACATAATTTCTCCAGCTGCACTTTATAACTCAGCTGATTGAATTGTTTTAGGGCTTGAAGGTGACATCATTAGGGGTGTGGCCTCTGTGCTGCACCTGTACAGCTGCAGCTAAAAAACTGACTGCTTCAAAATACAGTACATGATGCCACAGACACACACACACACACACACACACACACACACACACACACACACACACACACACACACACACACACACACACAGAGCTTATGGCAGCTCATAAAATCCAGTGATCACTTCCACTCCTCTCACAACACTGCAGCCTTTTTGACAGAGTTCAGACTCAGAGAGAAACAAGGACACAGTCACAGTGACAGACGGGTCTGTAGTAACACCAGAGACAGACAGGCGCACACAGACAGGCACAGACAGGCAGGCAGACAGGCAGAGGAGGGATTGAGGACAGAGCCGGGCGACAGAAAAAGGATGAGGGATGAGAGAAAGTGGGAAATGTTGCGTAACAGATGTAGTTTTCCAGCAGCAGTATCTCACAGCTCCCTGTACACCTTTACTATGTTTAATGAAGCCATGAAAATTTTACCTTCACACTGAGTATTTTCTGAGTTAGCGGCAGAGGAGCAGTTGCAGTATTTTGAAGCCTTTCTAATTGAATAAGTACAGCAGAGTTTACGCGACACTTTCAGGGCTGAAAAACACATTTAAGCTGTTAAAACTGCAAACAGACCAATCTCACACAACGGCCGTGCCCCATCACACCACCCACAGCACCACTGTAAGTCTATGTGTGATTAATGTCAGCGATAGAGCGACGGCACGAAGCCAGCACGTCTGAGAGCGAGAGCAGCATCAGCCTCCAATGGGAGACGTTTGAGCAGGGTGGAAGTAATCTGACTACAATCAGACGTCCAACAGAGAAAAATACTTTACTAAGAAACGCTCCCGCTGAAGATGGATACAATTACCTGAGAAACTCTTCATAGCATAAAGGTGAGAGGCAGCGCAGGCTGTGTGAGTGTTTACAGGCTTGTACGTCAGCGTGCTCGGCACAGAGAGGGGGCGTCTGTTACCGAGGGCGATCCGAGGGAGGGTGAGGGTCCGTCGACGTGAGACAGCAGCCGATTATTTTCTGACATTTTACAAACAATCCTTCGCTCTGACGTCAGGCTGCTGCCCACAAACGGAGGTCACGGGGTCAAAACTCAGCACAGAAGGTCGCACGCGTCACCTGATCAGCAGATCGTTCAAGTTCTGAGTTAATAAATAGAAATAAAAATCTCATTTATGCACTGAAAGAAATGTTTGGGGAGCCTTTAACTCTGTTTTGATCTAACAGTAAATTAAAAATAAGCTTTTTATGTTTTTCTGCAAAGAAATAACAGCTGTTTGAACATCGATAACCACGTATATCCTTAGATTACATATTGTGCCACTAATTTCTTTTCTTTTTTTTTTTAAATTGAGGTTTTTCCCCCATAAATTAGTTTTTTACTTGTACATTTCCATTTTGCCCCTTTTGCATATTTCCCATTTCTTTTGTAAAATTTTTTCATCAGATTTGCATTTTTTTCTTAAATTTGCAACTTTAAGCTCCAGAATTGATTTTTTTCTCCTTTTCCTTAACAGTTATTTATTTACCTGCTGCAGCTCTAACATGCAGCTCTATTATTGTTGATATGAATATTTTTTGGATAGTGTTGAAAAAACGGCTCCTGTCGGGGGGAGGGGGGGGGGACATGCCCGGGTGCGCTGGTTGCACATACTGATAATTACGGGCTGAACGAAGGAAGAATGATCTTTATTTACACTGTTTTTAAACAGTTCTTAAAGTTTTAAAGGGCCAATGAGGCTCATCATCTTCACCTCTGCTGAGTCTGTGCAGCTGAATCTCAGCTCGAGCTGCCGAGTTCAGGGCTTCTGTCTAAACATTAACTTTCATGTAAATAAAGCTGCCGCTTCACTTCAATGCATCGACTGAGAGTGTGTGAGAAAGAATCCAGACTATTTGGTTTGAATCTAAATGTGCTGATAAGCCGGCTGATAGCACAGGAGCAGCTAATGACGCCTGCAGACTGAGCTCCATGCTAATGTTCCCGAATCTTCAGGGATTTATTGTCCCAGATCCTGGATCAAATCCAGACGTGACAGCAAAAACTGTCCATACACATCACAGAGTTTTAACTTTAAAACTGACCACCGCCTCCCCCTCCTCCACCCCCTCCTCCTCTCCACCCCTCTGGTTCCCAGTCCAAACTCTCCCACCGCTTTCCTGCCATTATGCAACTGAAGCCTGCAGCCAAAAACAGCCTCCCCGCCCTCCTCCTCCTCCTCCTGCTCAAACAAACAGCCTCTCATCCTCCCTCTGCTCCGGCAGACGGGTGGAGGACGCAGATGAATGAGAGAGAGAGACCCTGTCGTCGCTGTCGGGGTCCCGCTGGGCGTTACATGTGCAGGAAACGCAGATGAACAAACTCTGAGGGTAGTACGTGGATCCAGGAGATCATAATTTGGAAATGTTCTGTTTGTTTTAACAAAGTCTGCACACACACACACACACACACACACACACACACACACACACACACACACACACACACACACACACACA
>JAVDPK010001302.1:279323-293234 GCA_034780415.1 Cichlasoma orientale | reverse complement strand
AAATGCAGTTTTTAAATGATGATTTCATTTATATAGGGAAAAAAGCTATCCAAACCTAACCTTTTTGGTCAGCAGTAGTTTTCTCCTTGAAACTCTCGCATGGATGCCATTTTTGCCCAGTCTCCTTCTTATTGTTGAACTGAGGCAAGTGAGGCCTGCAGTTATTTAAATGTTTTTTTGGGGGTTCTTCTGTGACCTCCTGGATGAGTTGTTGATGAGCTCTTGGAGTTTTTGGTAGGCTGGTCACATCTGGGAAGGTTTACCACTGTTCCATGTTTTCTCCATTTGAGGATGATGGCTCTCGCCGTGGTTTGCTGGAGTCTCAAAGCTTGAGAATGTCTTTGTAAGCCTCTCCAGACTGACAGATATTAATGACTTTGCGTCTCATCTGCTCTTCAGATTTCTTTAGATCGTGGCATGATGTGTTGCTTTCCTTAACCTACTTCACTTTGTCAGACAGGTTCTACTTAAGGGATTTCTTGAGTCAACAGATCTGGCAGTAATCAGGCCTGGCTGTGGCTAATGAAAATTAGCTCAGCTTTCCAAAAAATGTGGTTAATCAGTTAATTCATGATTTAACAAAGGGGGCATTTACTTTTTCACATCAGCCCAGGCAGGTTTGGATATTTTTCCCTTAATAAATTAAATCATCATTTTAAAACTGCATTTTGTTTTTACTTTAGCTATCTTTGTCTAATACTAAAATTAACTTGATGGTCTGAAGCATTTAAGTGTAACAAATATGCAAAAAACTAAAAAGAAAAAAGAAATCAGCACTGTATATGTAGTAAGGGTGCCCAGGTGTCCCAATTTAAGTGGGACTGCTCAGTATTTTTATCTCGTCTCCCAATACTGAGACAATCCACCGTGTTTCAAAAGGCTCTGGTTTTCAAAAGCAACACATTTTACTCCCACAAGAAAAATACTGCTACTATGACTTATAGATGCATCCTGATCACCAAACAGAACAACAGCTGAAATACAAGTTAGCAGTTTATTATATAGACACAAACGTGCTGTCATTCATGGCTACTGTATTTACTTATTAAATGCAGTATTTGTCCTTCAAATGATTGATATCAGAGCTACATCCTGTGTGTCAGTCTGTTTTTGTGTTAGATGTATCAACACTTCAGACTTCCTCTCAGTATTGAGTAAGGTCCCAGTGTCTCACACAGGCGCAGTCACTGCCCGCATATTGTTTGGCTGGGATCTGGTCAACCTGCAGGGAGTGGAGTGCCCAACAATACTGCAGCTGTATGGTAGTGGTAATGTAAAGTTGCTGAAGTGAATGCATTTTTTTTTTCATTTTTTGGAAACTGCTTAAGGAACATAACTCATATTTTTCAAGTTTTTATATTTTAATAGTGTAAGAAAAAAGTCCTGTAACTATTCTATACAAGCCAATACACCGACGAAAAACGCCACAAAAAGTGGTAAAACGCAACTACAAGGACCACAATGCTTTGCAGCGAAATAGTCATTATCATGACATATCTTCAACATAAGCTTCCTCTTTGGAAGGGTTTTATTTGTTAACCGTGGGGAGAGGGTGGCTCCTACTAAGAGTCAATAGTTTCGTAAGTAAACAGATAGTTCCTTGTCTCGTAAAGCAGAGACTGTTTGGCAAATATGCGCCATAAGTGATACACAGCTAGCGTTGTAGCTCACGAGCCTGCTCAGAGAGAGCTTCAGAAGCTAGTGGAGCTAACGCTAGCTAAATTGGGACCGAATCCGTAACGTCCGGGAGATTATAACTGCATTCACGAAAGACAGCAGCCGACAGGAGTAACTATTGATGTTATATCTGCAGATGTTTTGAAGCAGCAGCACAAGGTAAACAGCTACTGTAATTACTGATGGTGTTAATGTGTCTTTTAAAAAATTGCTGATAACCAGCTAAACTTGACAGCTAACTTAGCGTTATGATTGGAAAGATTGAAAACGTATATGAAATGTCTGCTTTAGCACTGTGACAGTGAGCTAAATGCACGTTTATATCTAAACCTGAGACACAATGTTACTCAGATGAGGTGTCCGTAGCTATCCTTTTAATGCGCTGGCTTGTGAAACGTTATCACGTGAGTCGCCACAACACAGGAAACAAAGGTTAACCCTTCTTTCCTCTGACGTGGGTTTTAATGTTGAACGGCATGTCTTTCTACCGTTTGCTAATCTTATTTTGTTCTGTAACGTCAAAACTGTCTTTCAAACTTATCGTTCATTTATCAGTACTAGTATCAGACACCGGCGCCCGATAAGTAATCGATACTTGTTTAAACGTGTGGTTTGCATTATTGAATTTAGTGTATGAATGTATGATAAGTTGGTTAACCGGGCTTGCGGTGTATTTGTAGTAAGGTGTAACCTGCACCAATGACCTACTTGCCTCCCTGACACCTGCCCTGCAACCTTTTGATAATGATCTCTTTGTATTGAATTTACTTTGCTGCCAAACACACAGAGGTGAAATACTGTTTGTTCACAGTTCACATGCATTCCTCAAAAGTCTAATTAGTGGGCCCTTTCAATATCCTACCAATCTGCTGCTTCATTAACTCGGTTTGCGCGAACTGCTTTGTATTTGTGCAGTTTCTTTTGTTATGACAGTCAGTGCTGTTCCAGTTATGTGCAAATATCCACCCTTGACAGTGGTTTCACATTTCCCTGCATAGCGTTAGCTACACCATCACCTTGCTTGTGCGGTGTCCCCATTTTAAGCTACAGTGAAGGTCCCCTTTATATTTTCCCCCTTTTTCTTTCCACCCCATCCTGATTGTCACTCCATTTCTTACAAATCCTGAATAGTTTGCCGGCGTGATTAGGAACTGGTCTGTCAAGCTGACTGCATATATTTTTCCCCTTGCTTGTAACCTCTAAAAGTGCTGATGATGAACTAATGGCATGCGGTTTTAAATTAGGAGACGGGTCACAGGGATCAAAAGAGCCTCAGTGTCAGTTTGCTAAAAAAAAAAATACTAAGTTTTTGTACATCAAGGCATTTTTACAAGATGTTTTTAAGAATACTGGATGCTCTGTGTTCACAGTGTAGTAGCAGAGACAGTTTGGCAACCACTTATTCCTTGATAACATTACAATTGCTGAGTGTTAAAATTAATTTGCAGTCAATATCTGGGGCTCAGTAATGTACTTGAGGCTCGGTGCTGACTGAACCAACTCATGTGCTGTTTCTCTCTTTTTCCCCTTCTTCTGACAGCAAGTCTGTAGTAATGATGCTGACGTGAAATTACAGGCCACAGAGATGAGCAAATCCTTCCCATGGTTTCCCATGAATCTCACCTGGAGTGGGAGGGTTTTGTGAAAAGGGAGAGAAGACGAAGGAACACAAGTGGACTGTAATCGAGAGTCATGAATCTTCATCAAGTCCTTACGGGGGCTGTCAACCCTGGAGATAACTGTTTCTCTGTAGGAAGCATCAACAATGTGCCATTCACAGTAAGATATTTCAAACTCTGGAAATATTTCCTCTCTTAGCAGTTTAGGAGCTTTGATTCACAGGTGGGTGGCGAAACTGATTTGTCACAATAGCAGATTTCCTAGATACAAGAAGTTCTTTGATGGGCTTCGGACTTTATATGTCTGAAATACAGAATGCACCGTGTGATCTCAAAGCAAACTCTATTAGAGTCCTAAATGGAAAAAATGACCAAGAACCACGTTCGGTTCTTGACCTGTCCACCACTCTGATGGGCAGCTGTTTTTATTACAGTATTAATCATCGTAGTTAATAAAAAACAATGATAGATTTGCCACATTATGGGCTCTCTGTATCAGTTTCACACCCACACAAAAAGCTTTATGATTGGTTCTGCTATCACCCAACTCTGCTTCGAAGTAAGTAATGTAAACACTAGCTAATTACTAGTATGTGAAGACCTGCCCCAAAGACACACATATCGGTGATGCTGGGTTATCATGAGTCTGTGAGAAAGAGGAGACCAGACTTTAGAGGCCATGTTAAGAAGAATGGGATTACAGTAGAGTTTGAACAGTCAAGCAAGGAAGTTTAAGTTGACTAGAGTAATTAAATTAACCTTTAAACCTGTATTTATTTATTTTTAAATGTAGTCTTTAAGTTCATTTTTGACAGCAAAACCTTTGAGTTGCATTGAGGGCCGAAGTCAACATTTTTCTTTAAGCTTAGGTTTTATTTAAAATTTAATTTTGTCTTATCAGCCTGGTTTTAAAAAAAAAAAACCCTGCCTAATGGATTTTTTTCATCTGCCAGACCCTTTGGCAGGTAGATGTCAAAATGTTAATTTTAGACACTGGCGCCATGCTGTTCAGGAATGGATTAATAGGGTGGCCATTTGGGTCCTTATGTTCTCTCGTGAAAGAGGAAAAGTCACAGTGAGTCACAGCTCATGTGAGGAGCTCCTTTTGAGCCACAGAAATGGAGCATGGAATTCTAATCTTATCTGCTTGGACTCGAGCTGTCATATGATGGCATGTTTGATACGTTGACAATAGCTCCGGGACAAGTGCAGCTCAAGTGACCCTTCATACAATTCTGTGGGGATGAATCTTAGCTGTCATGTTCACTTCTCTAACCTTCTCGCTGTCTTTGTCTCTTGATAGGCCTATGCGTCGGGTTGTGACGTGGTGATTTTGGGCAGTGATTTTGAGCGACTGCAGATCATCCCAGGGGCCAAACATGGCAATATCCAGGTCGGCTGTGTCGACTGCTCACTGCAGGGTGGACAGGTAAAAGCAATGGCGTGGTGCTTTTTCTCAGGGCCCTCAGGCTGACTTGCGCTCAAATGTGCAAGCCTGAGATGTCCCAGTGATGGCAACAAAAGCAAATTCCACTGAAAATCAAAGGAGCCAAATTTGTTTCATTTTTTAATTCAAAGTCAGTGGAAGATAATGGGTTTTCCACATATAGTATTCATGTAAAACAGTTGCACATTAATTTATTTTTATAACTCATTGTTTCAATCATATTTTTTCTGTGAAAAATACCAAAGAGTTGGTGGCTCAAACTTAGAAGATGTGCAGATTCAGTGCTTGTCTTTGTTGCGTATCATTTTAAAATCTATGCATTTGATTTTTGTAATTGGAAAAAACAAACTTTAAATATGTGAGTTTGGGGTCTGGATGGCTTTTTAAAATGTTTAATTTTATAGATGAAATGGCTTGGAAAATAACTGGCATTTTATTATGTAATTTAAATATTTGTCAGTTGCGGCCCTAAATAAAGTTATAAGACAGCATATTCTTACCAAACTCATTTGGTTTTACTGAAATGAAACTAAAAGTGCTAAAAAAGCAGAAGGCACTAAACACTGCAAGGCCCCCATGACCTACAGTTGTTTTCAACTTCACTTTAATATAAATGACCACTGTGGCTGACTATGTCTGGTGGTAAGCAAGTTCTGATCTGTAAATCCTTTTTAGTTTGTTTTTTTTTTTGTTTTTTTTTTTGCAGTGCATGTTATTAGCAATCTCCGATGCTATCTAATCACTGATTGATTACATTTTTTTTTCTATGTGTACATGTTCGAAATAAAGATTGGTTGATCGATTGATTGATTTGATCTTAAGTGTTGGCAGCTTATGTTTCAAGAACATCATTTGTTGGCAACATTAGCGAGGGGCTTAATGAACTTGAGCTTCCTATCATCCACTCTAAGTTATGGAAAAACCAGCCAGTAAAGCAAGTGATCATACAGCAAGTGCTTTTGCTGTTGTCACTGACAAGTCCATTTAATGTTGGCACAATCAAAAGATCTGCTGTAATTGTAATTTGAATTTAAGGAAAAAAGACGTCTGAAAATGGATTGTAGTTGTAGCCTTTCTTTTATTTTATTGATTACCTTTAGGTGTTTCCCATTTCATATACAGAACAAAGACGAGGAAAAATTTTTGCTTTTGTTTTGGTGGACGTATTTAAGGAAGTAGATTTGATGTCATTGCTGTTGCAAACATTTTAAAAGAAAGAAGGATAAAATGTATTTTGAATCAGCACATTTTAAATCGGTCCTTTAACTCTTGCAAAGTTTTTAAGTTCACAATTTAAAGGCTCTGAAATCACTAAAACAAAAAACTGAGACTGAACACATGGCTAGCATGAATAAAGTTGTTAACCCAGTATTGTCCCACCTGACTGGTTTGGATTGTTTGACTTGTATCAGTATTCACAATGTACTGACATACTAGGCTTTTTGTTATTTATCACTCCCTTTGTTTCAAGGAGCAAAGAAATTGTCAACAAAAAAAAATACTTGAACTGTTTTCTTTGATCATTTAGCCGTGGGCAAAACTGACAACAGATAAATCTGCAGTCACTGTAGGAAAAGCAGTGTTAGAGACTGTGGCACGACTAAAATTATAGTGACTCTGTCCAAACAATAGAACCAGTTGGCAACCAGATGAGTCGAGTCTCCTACCGCAAAGAGAAGCACCGCAGATGAGTTGCGCTTATTGGCACAGACTGATTTCAATGTTTATAAATTAGATGGCCGTTATGTGCAAACCTTTGCCAGTCTGTCTGAGAGTGATTGCCTTCAGTTGACCTACGCAATTGCCTTAAGATCAAAGTGGTGGTCCAGAGGTTGAAGGCGTTGCACATTAAACCTCTGAGCTAACAACTGTTGCCAAATGTAAAAGAAGTTAAGCGCAGTTACCGGTCGTTCCTAGCTGCAAGGAGGTTGCTGTCCCGTTTTTACTCTAGTGTGACTTAGCCATAACCATCAGCCACTGCCATTGATGAGTGTCATTTTCTTTTATATGAGGACTAAAATCAGTCAACTAGGCTGATATCAACCTGCGCATCCCAAGTTTTTGAGTATGAATCTTCTGTCAACCTTGGATTCTGCTTACAGTTTTATTTTAAAAGTAGTCCCTCGTGGATACTGTATGCTTGTCTCAGGATATAATTATATAAACCTAAATATATTTACAAAATATCCACCCTGTACAGTGGCTTCTTTTCACAAATTTAATTCCTCAGTAACAATGAAGAGAAAAATGACACAAAATTTAGATCATTTCTTAATACATTTTCCTAAAATATTTGTGCCTCCACACATAATGACAACAGTCATTGTACAGGATGTTCACAATTCTTCTTTGTTAGTAATAAACAATGCTGCAAAAGGAGCCACAAAAGCACATTGCAGCATCTGCATAAGCTTGATAATAGAGATAGTATAGTAGAATTATAAGCATCTGGGATTAGTTTTTAATTGGGGGTGGGGGGCAGCCTTTTTAAAAGTGCAAGCAGTACTGTTATAATTTAAATAAATATATAAAAAATGCTCAGCCAGTCTTTCACTACTTCCCTTGTGACCTTAAATCCAATTCCATTGGGCCAGAACTACCCACACATGCCTCCAGCATGGTCTAGCATCTGTTTAAGTATGCCAAGTTGGTCTGCTTGCCATTTCCACTTCATTGCCCTCCGTACACTGTGATATTTGCAATGCTATTAGTTTACATAGTACATTCTTTGTGCTCATACTTTAAGTGTTGAAGCACTCCAGATGCATTTTGTAGATTTGATGAGTTGTTTCTATTAGGCATGTATTTTCCAAATACATTATTTTAAAGGGTAATTGGGTATAATGATTAGAGCATCAAGATTACCATTATTCTGAGACATTGCTAAGCTGGATTGTGTCAGGTCATATGTCTACTTGCGAAGAGAAAGCAAATAAGGAAAATCACGTTGGAGGTAGGGCAGGGCAGCTCTATCTATCATAAAGCAGTGATACAAGATCAGCTTTTAAAAGCTACATCCATCACAGTCAGCCCCCCAAAACAATTGTTCATTTTCTCTTGGTAAAGTTGAGACGGTTTCATGAGAGCCTTAAGATGTCTGTTGTAATATTCTTGTAGCATAATACCATTTTAAAGTCTCAGTTGGGGATTTATGAAAATCAGACCGAAGAGCAGTCATCATTATCCTCACAAAGGAGGACACTTAATGTTTTATAACTTTATAACATTTTCTTTCTTTTTGTCAGTCCCTCTGCAGGCTCGTGTTGAATTGACTGCTTTATCCCCAGGACTTGATCTCAGCATAAATGTGTCTGCCTTTTTTAGAATTTG
The DNA here is from genome assembly GCA_034780415.1 of Cichlasoma orientale. Classification (NCBI taxonomy): domain Eukaryota; kingdom Metazoa; phylum Chordata; class Actinopteri; order Cichliformes; family Cichlidae; genus Cichlasoma; species Cichlasoma orientale. Next base: position 285,161 of record JAVDPK010001302.1, on the reverse strand, counting down.
ATTAAATTTGAACTATTTTGCTTTTACAGAACCTAGATTTATGCCCCGAAAAGCCTGTCTTATTCTTTGTCTGAGGCATTGTGTGTGTGTGTGTGTGTGTGGAAGGATTTACATGTGACTGTGTGCATGTGATGGCTTGTATGTCTGTCTACACACATTTACACATGTGCATGTGACTCACTCCTTCACAGTGTCACTCTCTGACAGTTGGCATATTATTTACCCCATTAAAGACACAGCTTGTATTCTCTGCCATGGAAATTTGACCCATTCGCTCAGTTTAGCATTTTGATTTCTCATGGAAATTCCTTGAGCATTTAACCCTTACAAATGAATGAATGTGAGTTGTTATAGCGTCAGGGATTTTGTCCTGTTGTCCAGGGGTTGTCTCTTTTACTATTTAGATATTATGACATATTATGATATCATGGATAATATATATAACTGTCTTGAAAACATGTTTGCAGTGATAACTTTGGAAAAAATACATTTAATATCTAATATGTTGACCTTTTTTTGCTGGCAGATTGCAGCTTCCTATGGAAGCACCGTGTGTGTCTTTGAGCCTGTTCAGCAACCAGATCAAAAAGACACATCGTTGACCGTGAGTAGGCTACATTTTCTTCCAGTCACAGTCTGGTGCTGCATGTGTTCAGATCATTCAGAATGAATGAATGAAGCTTTTTGTCTGTTTGGTGAAGCTCTCTTGAAATTTGAAATACAGCAGAATATTGTTCCTCTGCAAGTACTTGCATAAATCATGTGATTATTGTCATGTTCACTGTTTATTTCTATTCTATAGTCTGTGAAGAATTTTGCTGTGTCAGAGTGAAGAGCGCTCTGTTGTTAGAGAAGTCAAAGAATAGCCATAGGAAATGTGAAGAATTTACAACATCTTAAACATGAACAGTACCTCTTTTATTGCACTGCTTCCATGGTATTACCACGTGTCTTTTATTGCCTGATTGCATGTGACTCATGTGAAAGCTAATTCACTGGCTCTTGTTATATAGTTGTAACTACATATATACCACTGAAACAGGAAAATGATTCATTTCTGAACTTACTCAAATAGGGGATTTCAGTGAACATCATTTCCAGAACATCTAATATTTGTTTTGAAAGTTGTCTTTATTTATTTATTTTTCTGCACAGAAATGGAACTGCCAATGGCAGAAGACTGGACAGTTTGTATTGCAGTCTATGGTACGGAACCTAGCCTGGCATCCCACAGGTACTTTTACCACTGGTCTTTTTAAAGTAACGCAAACATATTAAAACAAACAGTTGTGACTTGAAAAGAAGTGTTGGGGTGGTACTACAACATAGAAATTAAAAGGATTTGTTTTAAACAAATATTTGATGATGGTTGTCTTGAAAGAGCATATTTTTTTTTTTTTGTGTGTATCCAGGCAGTACTCTCTTAACAGGCTCTAGTAGCCTGCAGTTGTGGTCTAATGTTGACAGAGTAAAGGATGAAGCTGAAGAAAGGGGACAGCAGGCAGAAATGACCATAAGAGACTCTCATTCTGCCTGGAGGTGTATCTGGCAGAGCAAGTAAGAACTGAAATGTATAAAATTGTCACAAAAAAGACAGAGACTTTAAGATTGTGATTTGTTTTTGTTGAGCACTAAACAGACATTAAAGTAAAATTGGCTAATGCTTTTTTTTTTTTTTTCACGTATTTTTAATATTTCATTATAACTCTGACTGAATGTTGTAATTTATTCTGTCCTAGATATTACTTATTATATATTTTGTATCTTAAAGTATAGAATTATTAACATGGAGTGTTGAATATAATTTTATTTTGTATCTGAAGGACTGCTTCTCCAGTCAATTTAATGAAGTTCTCTCCTGATGGTGAGTTCTTTGCCACAGCTGGTCAGGTAAGTTGCCAAATCTGTATGGATGCAAACTTCTATGTGCAAGTTCTGTTTGTTTACATTTGTTAAATCACATTTAAAGGCTGAACATTGTAGATTCATGTGAAATTAGTAGATGGCCAGGTGTCTTATGTTTTTGGTAGGACTACCATGACATCAGGTATATCCATCTTTGCCTCTCCTTTTCAGGATGACTGCCTAGTAAAGGTCTGGTACAGCACCAGTAAATGGAAGTTGGGTGTTTCCACACTCTTCACACCTCCAGAGGTCAGCATGAGTGACCAGGGAGAACTGGCCTTCTCCTTTATCTACCTGGCTCATCCGCGCTCTGTCACCGGTTTCACTTGGAGGAAGACCAGCAAGTACATGCCACGGTACAGGCTCTGTTAATTCATTTTGCAAAATACAAGGTCTCGGGCTTCTTTACTTTGGAGTAAAAAAGCACCATGAGATGATCGTGGTTATGAAATGGCAGTGGTAAATACAGTTGAATTTAAATGACTGGTGGCAGTATTTATTTGCCACGACCTGTTTTGTTGTTTGTTTGTTTTTTAGTTAAGCTTTGTTTTACCAGGTAGAGAAGTTTATGTCTTTGTTCATTCAGCCACGCACTATAAAGGATTTGGCAAACTTAAAACAGGTTAAGAGCTTACACACAGTTAGATTTAAGAAAACTTTATTGAACTTTAAAAAAGGGTAAGAAACCTATCATGTTAATTAAATTGATTTAATTGAACTTTAACTATAATTTGACTGAGAATTAAATAAATAAATGTGAGCTGACACGTTGGCACGATGTGAATTTTTTATTGGGGGCAAAGGTAAATGAAAGTAAAGGGCTGAAAGGAAAAACAAGAGCATGGGTGTGAAATAGAATGAAGAAAGTAATTGTGTTATCTCAGTTATCTTGTTTTAATAATCACTGGAAGACAGAATTGTAATTTAAATTTAAATTCCATTAATTGCACAGCTCTACCTGCTGAGTAATGCTCTCAGCCACAAAATTGCTGTCAATGTCAGGACTGTTTGGCAAACTTTTACTATTTTCCTTTCTTTTCTTTTTTCTTTTTAATTTCCCTCCCTCCTTTATCCTTACAGGGGTGCAGTCTGTAATGTGCTTCTCACCTGCTGTAAGGACAGTGTATGTCGGCTGTGGGCAGAAACACTGTTGCCAGGTGACAGTCTCCTGTCTGGTCACCATAAAAACCATTTTTGTGGCCAGCACAGCGAAACACTCAAATCTGCTGCTGGCCTCTCAAGGAAAAACGACTGCAATGGAAAGACACACGGGCAAACCCCACAAGAAGTAAGCCACTATGATTATATTTTATGCTTAAAATAAGCAGGCACTTTGCTAAAATGATTGCAGTCTTACTCCAATCCTGCAGTAAATTTTCACCTTTTATTTAGAGAGATGTTGATTCAACTTTATGGTCATTTTCGCACTAGTTGTCAGAGCTATTTAAACTATATTGCATTATACTGAGCAGTGTTTCTGATTTAGATTCACCATCACTGATATAAATTAGATACCCTTTTGGTACCATGCAAAAATATTGGTGGAATTTTGTTTTGCTACAACAGAGTAGCTCTGCTCTGTTTTATTTATTTATTTATTTATTTTCTCTTTTTTTTTCTCTGGAACTTGAAAAAAGGGCGACTGGACTTCTTTTTGTTTCTTGAAGACATTTGACCTCTCATCCGAAAGGCTTCTTCAGTTCTCAAACCAAAAGGTGGAAAGACCCAGGTATTTAAACCCTAGTGGGCGTAGTCCCCTGGAGGTGGTTGTGGATTACACCCACTAGGGTTTAAATACCTGGGTCTCTCCACCTTTTGGTTTGAGAACTGAAGAAGCCTTTCAGATGACTAAGAACCTACACACACACATTTATTTATTTTTTTATTTTTAACACTATAACAGAGCTATGAGCATATAGCTACATTAAGCCTTAAAAGCAACATACTAGCATAACATACTAATACTCAAGATTAGGTCCAGCAATGCATTATCAGACTGCCCCACCAAGACTTTCGGGTTGTTTCTCAGTGTTTTATCTTTCTAGAGTGATATTAATAATTGGGATAAACAGAATATGTAAAAAAAAAAAAAACTTATTTTATTTAGAATAATTTTTTTAAAATCTTTATTTGGTAGCACTATAACAAAAGCTGAAATGATCATCAGCGTTGTGTATCACTTCCCTAGATGCTCCCATATATGCACTTTATCTGGTGTTCAGATGTCAAGCTTTCTTTCCTTTCTGCTTTGATATGATCATCTGACAATGTTACACGGGCTGAGGAAATTTCATTTCATTTCATCACGCTGTTGCATCGGAAACTTTGTGTTTACTGGGTATAACTTGTTGGTATCAAAATTATTTGTAAAGCTGTATCACCCTCTAGTTTGTATACAGTATCCGAAAAGAAATGATCCATAATTTCCTGTGTAATGGTTCCAAATGGTTCCAAATCAGTTCCAAGCTGCTGTATTTTTATGCCTTGCACAACGGTACTGCAGGGATGAGGGTAAAAGAACAAAGAAACAGAAAATTTAAAACAACTTTGAGAAAGGAGATGGAGAGCAACAAAGACTTGGTAGAGTTAAAAGGAAAAATTAATGGGCTCAGGCATAAAAATGTTTTTTTGAAACTATTGGCCTTTTTTCTGTAATCTGTGCAGTACTTTAAAATTATAGCTTTGACTTCTAATGGATGCGTCACCTTTTTTCAGTTCACTGGTGCGTTTTCTTTTTTGAAGTCGTGGCCTAGCTTGTTGGTGACATCTTAACCAACGTTCATTTAATTTTGGACAGTTGTGGATGTCACTCATATTAGATTACAAGAAAATAGATACCCAGATTTCTCTGCTGTGCCTTAAGGTGAATCTGTAAGCGTACCTGTGTGGAATTATTCATTAGAAATCCTAACCAAGTTTCTTGCAAATCAGTGAAGTTAATTAAGCCCCAATTTTCTTGGTAAGCTGTTATTTGAGAATATCTGGAGGAGGCAGTGATATGGCATTTTAGTGCTTCTACTTGGATGTAAAATAATTTAAAAGTATGTGTATCTGCTTTGTCATATCTACAACAATTCTTCATTGTGGGTGAATAAATTTCAATACCTGCTACTTTACAGCTATTTTTATTTTACTCATTCTACACCTGGAATTCTGCATGAAATGTTATTTTGTTAAATAATCTCAGCTTTTAAATTTGTGGTTGTCATCACGTAAGACTGATGTTTTGCTTTGTTGTGAGCATTCAGTGAGACTTATGTCTGCACCTGCAGATATTTAAATACTACTGTGAAACAACAGAACAAAGTCCAAATTACATATCCTAAATACCAAATTAAATTTAACCTTTCCTCTGTACACTCTCTCTATTGCTTCCACTCTTCCATGCTGCCAGTTTCTTGGCTCTGCTCTGTTTTAAGACAAATTGGGCAGTTCACTTAAATGCAGTTTAAACATCAATACCAATAAATTAAAATCACACCCTAAGGGTTACACCTGTTCACCATAGCGCAGTAGCTTGGTGCAGGCTGTGATAAGAGCAGTAAAGGCTTGTTAGTCGGCACAAGTTGATTAATTCACATCAGCCTCCAAAAGGCAGGCTTAATCTGGATTGTTGTTTCAGCCTGAAAAGGACAACAGGGAACTATGGTGTTTCACTTCCCTGACTTGAAACGTATTTAACAAGCTCTAAATTTCTACAGTTTTGTGTAAGAGCTCAGTACCTCTGTAATTTTATATACCGTAAATTCCGGACTATAAGCCGCTACTTTTTTCACGCGCTTTGAAGCCTGCGGCTTATTATATGATGCGGCTAATCTATAGATTTTTTTCGGTCGCCAAAGGGCGCTGTAGCAGCAAGCACAAGAGCAAGACAGACAGGTAGAGAATATGCGCTGAGGACGACGATATACGGTAGCAGTTTAAAACCCATCA
>JAVDPK010001302.1:233801-265500 GCA_034780415.1 Cichlasoma orientale | reverse complement strand
TCGACGCTGAAATTTTACGTCGACAAATTTTTGTAGTCGACGTCATCGATTACGTCGATGAATCGTTGCAGCCCTAAAGCCTACATTGTTTGAATACTTATAAGTTAGTTGTTGTTTGTATTGAACAACAAAGGGAGATTGTGCTCACCCTTTCTTGTCTCCCTTAACTCCTCTGTTTCTTTATCTCAGTCTCTTCATTTTGCCCCATATTTCCTCTCTTTAAAAGCTGATTTATGATTGATTGCAGTCCTTCCATTTTTTTGTCTGTCAAGGAAGAAATTAAACACTCAGGGTCCGTTTATCTATATGTTACAGACCTCCATTTGGACTATGCAGCCACTACAGCAGACCGGTTGAGTGCCAAACTGCACAGAAACAGTTTGTGCGTCATATTTGTCGAGCTGTTTGAAATGTTGAAAATTTGAAATTACCTACCACATGCTAACTCCCCTACTGTAGCACTAGCTAGACACTGAAGTACTGTAAGCACAACTTGATTAACATCTGAACCCTGAATCCGTCAGAGGGATGAGATTGGAAAAAACGACGTGTACATGTGGGGTCATGTTGTGACTTAACTGTCTCTGTGGCATCAGAGTAAGTAAATTATTGAATCGATGGCTCTGTGTGGCATCAGCCAAAAGCGCCAGCAAACTGCAGGACATGAAAACTGAACTCACTTGATAGAATTTTGTATTAAACGTCCTATCGAATTTATTAACTCATCAATTGAAGGTGCTGGAATGCTGTTCCAGATCCCACTTTAACTCCTGCGTGAATACACAGTGCACATTTGGTGAGGATGTGTTCAACTTAAGTAGGTGGCTTCCAGTTACCTGTATTGTGCTTTCTTGTTAATACAGCTTCTTGTGTGGTTTCTTGACTAAGTGCTGAATAAAGATTTTGCAGTAATGCCACTTCACCCACTCTGTAATCAATAAATGACAACATCAGTTATCTTGGCTTGGTATAATACCTTTGAAGCACAGAAGTAGCATTATTTACGGGCAGTTATTTAATGACTTTCATTATACACACTTTAAAAAAAAATACATTTAGAAGCAATGAAAAATATCAACAATCTGCTTTTGTTGTGGTTGCTATTATGTTGACATTATCCATCTCTCTTAAGGTTTACCGTGCCAAAGCTATCCTGTCCCATCTTGTGAAATGCATTGCTGGGGAAATTGTGAAGCTTCAAGACAGTTCCACCAGTCATGAGAAACGTGTGCGCTCTCGAACCATCAGTGCTGGGGGCAGCACAGCCAGGGACCAGAAGATGTTCAGCAAAGCGGAGAACTCCCCTCCTGACTACACAGAGATAAGCTCCATCCCTCCACTTCCTCTTTATGCACTTCTAGCAGCTGATGAGGACACACCAAAACCTGGTGGGTATCTACATCATGTGATTCAAGAATATGTATACTTAGTAATGAATAAAAGAATAATAAAATATCAGTAGCACTGATATTTGGCAAAGGAGTATACCATTTTTGGAAAATTATCTCTTTGACAGTAAAAGTGTTCGCTTGCAGTATTTTGAGTCCAGCAAAAACATTGAAACAAAGCATTTATTTAATTCACTGAAGTCAGTTAAAATGAAATTACTCAAGAAACTGTTGTACAGAAATGTGTCAGACTTGACAAATCCAAGTTTGAGGTGGCTTGGGCGTGTGCAGAGGAGAGTGGATATATTCAGCAAAAGGGATGTTAAATACAGAGCTGCCAGGCAGGAGGAAAAGAGGAAGACCACAGAGAAAGTTCATGAATGTATTGAAGGAGGACATGCTGAGGGTTGGGGTGACAGAAGAGGATGCAAGGGACAGGGAGCAGCTGAAAGTGGAATAACAAGACTTGTCAGAAACGCTGTGTATCGTGGGTAAAAGGCATGAACTAAGAATTTTTTGTTTTTGACTGTTTTGTTTTTTGCTGCTGTTTTTGCCCTTTTTTTGTTTTCTTTTATTAACCTAGCATTTTGAAATGCTTTGGCAGTTGAATGAAAATAAATCAAAGGCAGGAGCTTCATGTCAATACCCATTCGGATAAAAGCAAGCTTGAATCCATCAGAATGACAAAGAGATGAATGACTTGCTTGGCAGCATTCTGTAAAGAACTTGTTGCTGTCTTTCAGCAGGCTCAACACTCATGTGGCAGCCTATTAATATTAACAATAGGTCTGCAGCTGGTAACCAGAGATGTCGGTAAATCTGAGTGAACCACAGATTTCTTATCCCATGTGAATATGCAGCATAAAACACAGAAGTTTGGCGATAATTTCTAAAGGCCATATATAATCTCCCTTGTTAATACCGAGCCCATGTGAATAGGGCTTATTCCTCTGGAGGCAATAACGGCCCTGAACATAAAACTAAAGACAACTTGATAGCACTGAATTAAAATGAATGTTTGTAACTTTTACAGAGTACGTCTACAGATCTGTCAAAAATCAAAAATGTTTTTCACGTATGCATTAAAGAAGGTACACAAACAATAACAGAGAAGCTGTATTTACTTTGGAAAACCAGTTACAGTTATTAACCACCTTGCCTTAAGGTCAGAAAACTGAGAATAACAGCTGCACTTCCTTTTGGTTTTCCCGCATTGTCTGTCTGGGGATACAGTGAAAGCAGATGCATGTATTAATATGTTTTTTTTTAACCTCTGATATTTTTATCTGCCATCTTCCCAGCAGGAGGGTACTTTTCTTCAGGCCTCTTGCGAAATACTTGTCTTGTCTAATTTAACTGTGTCCCACACTTCCCTACAGATAAAGTGGGCAGTGTGAGTGGAGATAGCGGGCATAGTTCCACCCACACTGATGCTTATGATGAGCTCTTTCACACACCCAACACGGGGGATCTGGACCCACTGGACAATGATCCAGAGGAAACGGGGAATAAGGTTAGTTTGCTGGTTTGTTTTTGGTTACAGGAGAATTGATTTAAATGAGAGTGGAAGTATTTGGATATCTTTTGGTATCCCAGTGTGTAGATTACTGAAACAATAATTCAGACTGGGAGTTAGACTCTGTGCCAGCCACTCAATGCACGCAAACCACAAGACTATTAATTTTGCAGGCAAACCTTATGCATTCATGTATCAGGTAACAGACTATTTATGCATTAGTTTCTGGGAGGGAAATTAAGCAGATTTATTTACAAATTACAGGCTTGGTAAGTCCCAAGGCTATCTGAATCAAGCATTTTAAAGGTATGTTATGGATATATATGCTGTTGTGGAAACTTTGACATCAGGTTCACTCAGACATGCAGACTCAGATGTTTTATGCAGAAGCATTTACTGCTGCAAGCTCAGTATTGGGCGTAGTACCACCCAGTTGTGAAGTAAATATTCATTCTACATATTTACTTTATAACGATCTAAGGCTAACATATTTTTAACTTTTAATATAAAAATATATCATCCAAGCCTCCTGAAACTGGATACAAGAGAAACCTCTTGCAGGCAAACAGATTAAGATAGACTAATCTAATGCAGCTTGATCATTATGACCTGCGAGATCTTGCCAAAGAGAGCCTTGTTTTTTTTTGTTTTGTTTTTTCTTTTGTTTGTTTTTTTGTTTTGTTTTGTTTACAGGTACACCCACAAAAACTCAAGGAATGCATTATAGGTTCTATTATACAACAGAAAGAGACTAGATACACATTCAAACACAGTATTTAAAAAAATACAAATTCTCTGTTTGAAACTTCTAAATATATATTTAAATATACTCTGAAAAGATAGACCAGTCAAACTACCTGATGGGCCTACCTGATGCATTAAAAATCTATCTACATTATTCACGAAGTCTCTAGATTTTTGTCAAAAGATGCATTTAAAAAAATTGTATTTTATTATTTTGTTTATTATTATTATTTATCGTTAATTTCTTCTGCCTTTATTTTCTGACTTTGTTTTGTCTTTAATAAATTGTAAATATCAGACTGACACTTTCACTGTCTCTAGGTTATAGACCTATCCCAGTACAGTCCTACATACTTTGGTCCAGAACACGCCCAGGTTCTGTCCAGCCATCTCCTCCACTCCAGTTTGCCAGGATTAACTCGTATAGAGCAGATGTCTCTCATGGCGCTAGCTGACACCATTGCTTCTACAAGCATAGACCTCAATGACAGCCAGGGCAAGAGCAAAGGTACTGCAGGGAAATGATAACATAAATACAGACTTTTCAGATGGATAGAAATTTAGTAAATAAACTCTCGTATCATTTTTTTTCCCACCAGGGGGAGAGACATTGGATGAGTGTGGTCTGAAGTTCTTGCTAGCTGTCAGACTTCACACTTTCCTGTCTACCTCGCTGCCTCCAGCCCACAGAGCACAGCTGCTACGACAAGGTACACAATGGTGTTGTAGTTTTCAAACAGGGTTTCTTTTTTCAGTCAGATGTCCTTCCAAACTGACATTTAGAGTTTGAAAATCTTTGTGAAATTCTACTTTGCTGCTTATCGTTTGATATCCCTGCTGTCACTGGAACTACAGAATGAGCAGAAACACAAGCTATTGCTGTTAGCGGAAATTCACATCTTTATTTTGTAACCCGTATTGTATTTAGTCACACTGTCAACTTTCTTTATACAAATACAGAATGTTAATTTCCCACGTTTCATTTTCCTCTCTTTGCAGGCCTGTCGACGTGTCACTACGCCTGGGGTTTCCACTCTGAAGCTGAGGAAGAGCTCCTCAACATGCTGCCGGCAATGCAAAAGGGAGAGCCAACCTGGCCTGAGCTGCGCTCAATGGGTGTGGGCTGGTGGCTGCGCAGCACTAACAAGCTACGCAGATGTATCGAGAAGGTGAGGTGATCAAGTTAGCTGTCTGATCCCAAATGCAAATCTCTGAGACAGTGCCAGTTTTGTTTAAGGAAGCTGTAAGATTGTATATTTCATAGTAAATCTGTTTAGTAGAAGAGGGTTTTTTTTGTATATTTAATTTGTAATCATGTTAAATATCTTGCTATAGAAATATAGCAATAATAATCAAATTTTCAAAATGTAGTTCAGAATCTGGTCATTTATGTAAAATTATTTTCTACATATTAGAAATTACAATTTTGTAAACACAAAACAGGCAACTATTCTGGTAAAACTGAGTTTTGGTCATTTCATTAAAAAACAAAAATTCTACCTGCTCCTTAAATGAGGATACAAATAATGTAAAGTTTAGTATGAAGATTTTGCAGAGTGGACAATAAGCACCAAATGAATTGAACCAGTTTCCATCTGGATTGTCTGCTTTTTCTTCAAAAACAGCCTCCACAGAATTTAAAGATGTACAAGTTTTGTACTTAGCAGCTCTGGAGGATGTCAGATAATATGTTAGCTCTGCGTGAAATACTCTCAGGTATATGGGAGTACAGTTTGTTGAGGTTGCTCTAAAATACAGCATTATGAGTTAGTCCATAAAATGACCCATAAATTTGCAACTTGTTCTGTGGATAATGCTGTATAGTGTGAGGTGTTGGAGGCTGAATATATTTTTTCTTCTATTTTGTCAGGTTGCCAAGGCTTCTTTTCAGAGAAATAATGATCCTCTGGATTCAGCTATATTTTACCTGGCGCTGAAAAAGAAGGCAGTGGTTTGGGGATTGTACAGGTAGACAAAACTGGCATGATTTTGCATATGAAATGCACATAGTTATCACATTTGTTACTACCAATAACCGAGGCTAGTTCTGTCAGAATGCTGAAGACCAGTGACTCTTAATAGTTCTGCTTTCAATACCTAATGTCGTTTTTCCCAGGTCTCAGAAGAATGTTAAAATGACAGAGTTTTTCCACAACAACTTCAGCGAGGACCGGTGGAGGAAAGCAGCATTGAAAAATGCCTTTTCTCTGCTGGGAAAGCAAAGATTCCAGCATTGTGCAGCCTTCTTCCTTCTAGCTGGTTCCCTTAAGGATGCTGTGGAGGCAAGTGGAAAACAGATACAAAGCAATCTTTCCAAGAACACTTTTCTTCCTTTAAAAAACACTGACACTCCTCAGCCTGAAATCTTATTTCAGTATAAGTTATAAGTCAAGTGCTGCTTTTCATTTGCAAACTGTCTGTGACTTTGTACGCTTTTTTTTTTTTTTTTTTTTTTTTTTTGGTGTTTAGTTTTTGTGGTTTTTTTTCCCCCCTTTTAGTCAAGGGCAATGTTTAACGATCTATTCAAAAGCGGAGAAACCACATTACTGAAAACAGAACACGCCAGCAGTATTTCTGTGGTGTTCTTTGTGTTAAACACCATAATACATTTCCACAGTAGTCTCTTTGTCAAAAGCTTTTAGCACGATTCTCTGAAGCATTATTGATGTTGGCAGTTGGCTCTTGGGTGCTGCTGTCTCTCCTCCTTTTTTTTTTTTTTTTTTTTTTGAGAATTATCAGTTGCATGTCATCTCATTCATAAACCAGCATCACTGACCCCCTTTTTAAAGCTTAGTCAAAGCAGACACTCTACTTAATATCTAATGCATTATATTTGCAGAGTGCTAGTTAGTTAATGTGATGGCATGTATTTGTTGTGCATGGTGGTTTGAAAGCTTGCCGTCGAGTCACAGAGTGTCCAGCTCTCCGTATCGAGAATGCTGCTTCTGGTCATCTTGATTGTTTAACCTTTAATTTGTCAAGGTTATTTCTGTTTAGTGAGTCCCTGAAGCAGGAAGTCACATTATTTCATCTGCATGAGTAACTGGAAACCCTCTAAGCATTTTATGGAAATAAGGGCCATTCAGGCAAAGGGCTATCGTTGACTTTGCTCAAGTCTGTGTGACTGGGAGGTAGTCTCATTGATATGCACCTCACACCTTCCCAGTTGGGAGCAACCACAACAACTTGAACTATCCGCTCAGTTTTTCCTGTCAGCGCAGGCTTTTGTTATTTGCTTTTTTGCCCTTCCCTTTTTGACAGATAAATAACAACTTCAGATGATGAAGACATACCATATCACTGTGCATCCTGTGTATTATTTATCTGCTCTTTTTTTTTTTTTGCTCTTACCCCCACTCAGTCGTGTGCCAGCAACAGAAACCAATTCTAAATAATAACTGGCTTCCTTTTAATCCTCTAGGTTTGTATAGAGAAAATGCATGACCTACAGCTGGCCTTGGTGATCTCGAGGTTGTATGAGTCTGAGTTTGAGACGGCGTCTGCCTACAAAAAGATCCTCCAGAGACATGTTTTAGGGAAAGACAAACAGGTTAAAAAGTTTTTTTTTTCTTTCAGTTTTATGTGTGTCATCTGAGCAAAATACCTAATGTTTGAGTCCATGGCATGAAGAAACCAAAATGAGCCGTTTTAATTAGTTTCATATATTTCAGATTCCAGCACACCATGACCCATTCCTGCGCAGCATGGCTCACTGGGTCCTGGAGGACTACAGCAAAGCCTTGGATACTCTACTCGAGCAGACAGCTAACAGTGCCAGCTCTTGGGCCTCTGAGAACAGATATGACATTGGTAGATCTGCTCTTTATGCTCTTTAACTAGAAAAATTAATTAAAAAAATATACATTTGCAACCATAGATCTGCTACACTTCACTTCAGTGTGATTTTCACATTACTAAAATCTTTTTTTGAACTAATAAAGGAACATAAATTACACATAATAGCTGTTTCAATGGGCATTTTATTTATGAATGGAAAAATACCATTCAGCCAGAATCTGCCTGTCAAAATGTTGTTGTTTTTTCTAAATTTATGTTTAATATAGCATGTTGTCAGAAGACTTAAAATTAATAATCAGTGGATTGTGGATATTACAGGGCTGTGAAATATAGATTGGCAGGTAAAAACGAGGTGGATGGCAAGTGCTGCAGATTCTAATACAAGTCCTCAATCAGTCTACCAACTTTACAGCTATTTTTGGTTCATTAAGTGAACTAGAATTGCACACGGAAACCTTCTGAAAACAGAGCACTATTTATTAAAAGAAAATATAACAGGGATGCCTACAGACTAGATGAAGAACTGAACTTAATATGAACCTCACTTTGACTTGAGAGCCCGACTATTCCCAGATTAAAATTCCTGGGATACATGTTTGGTAAATGGTGCTTCTCAGTGTACACTTAGTATGCTTACAGAGAAGGTAACATGGCTTATAAAAAGTTCAAAATTGTTCTTTAACTCTGTAGACATGTCTGCTGTCGGGTCTTTTGACATTTTTATACCCAGATGAAAGCAAGTGAATGCGATGCTTTACCTCTAATTTAACTGTCAGTTCTTGAACTTCTTTCTCCACCCTGTATTTGCATTTGAGTGACAGGATAAGGCAGTTTGTCAATCATAAGTGCTTCCCATAGCTGCATAACTGAAGTTGTCTAAAGGTTTGACAAGGATTCAGTTAGGTCAGTTATAGTAGTCGTCATCGCCCCCCCACCCCACCCCCACATAATATCATAGTTTGCCTTTGTGGGTACTGTAGCTATTCTCACCACTGACATAGATTAAACCGTTTTATGTCACTTTGTATCTATTTCAGGTACCTCTTCTGTGTCGCCGTGTAACGCCGAAGTTTTCAACTTTTACACCTATCTCCGTACTCACCCACTCCTCCTCCGCCGGCATTTCGGCTCGTCAGACAAAGCCAAAGTTGGTCTGACTGCTGAGGGCCGCAGAGCTGACTCCATTAGCCTGGATGAGAGGAGACTATTTTTCACAGCTGCATATGCACACCTGCATGCAGGGTGCCCTATGCTTGCACTCGAAGTCCTCTCAAAGATGCCCAAAGTCCACAAGCATTCCAAACTCCAGGAGGATACAGGCAACACTGGTGAGCTCAGTGCTGGGAGTAGGAACGGACAAGCATCGGACCCAGATTGGTCTCAGCCAGCTCTGAACGGCTACGAGTCAGATGGGAACAGCTTATCAAACAGTCGGTCAGACTCAGTGTTAAGTTTCGATTGGAGCCAGCCATCAGTGACAGTTCCAGATGAACCCCTGGAGCTGAAATGGGACAGTGACAAAGATGATGAAGACAACGATGAGGATGAAGAAGAAACTAAAAATAGTAAGAGTGGTAGAACTGCAGACAGTTGCAGCGTGTTCCAGGATGCAGTGTCTACAGGTGAGGAGAGTGAGGATAGCAATAGTTTCATTGAACCCGCCGATGACATCCTGGTAGCTCAGCTGAAGTTCGCTGCATGCTTGAAGATTATGACCAATGAACTTCGGACACTGTCAACGGGATATGAACTGGATGGAGGGAAGCTACGTTACCAGCTCTGTCTGTGGTTAGAAAGAGAGGTACTAACACACACATATCTTTGCAGACTTTGAGGTCAATTTTTTATTTTTTATTCATTTGTATTATATAACAAGTCTGACTACAGACTTGAATCCACTCAGTAAAACTTTTGTAATTTGCAGAATGCCCACACATCTCCTCTCCCTTCTATGATTATTGAACATGGCGCCTGTGTGCATATAAATGTTACATTGCATGGATGATGAATGCCTTGTTGATTAACTGATTTTTAAGATCAGATTCTGTTTTGGTCTTTTCCTCCCAGGTGGTGGCTCTCCAGCATTGCTGCAGCTATAAGCCTTGCCTGCCAGAGCTGTCTGTCCAGGCTGATGTCCCCGTTTCTGGGTTAGTGGAGGAGGAGCAGGTGGGTGTTGATCGCTGGCTGCTTGCTGTATTAAAAAATTAAAACAGCACCAGTGTGTAATGATGTACTTTGAAGAAATATTATCTCTGTTTGTCAGACATGTATACCCAATTTTATATACTTCCCTTGCTCAATGCACACAAACCTACTGTGTATTCACTAATTACATTTAGAAGACCCACTACTTTTTTTTCTTTTATTGTTTGAACAGGTTAATATACACCGTTTTAAAACATGTTGTTTTTAGCATACTACTGTGGACCTCTTTTTGTTTGAGCCGTATTCAGCTGGGTAATGTGGATTTACAGAAATGCTGAATGACTGTTTATAAAACTAATGAAGTCTGAATGTTTTTATCAGCCTGGGAGCCCCCGTGGTGATAGCCACAGAAGCAGGAGACACTGGCTGCAGAGTAACCAGCCCTTACTGAGGATGTTTCTGAGTTACTGCAGCTTGCACGGCTCACACGGAGGAGGTCTGGCCTCTGTACGCATGGAGCTCATATTGCTGCTTCAAGAATCTCACCAGGTAATTAAAATGTGGACAGATGCAATCAAAAGACCACTGATGGGCAGAGCATGACAGCTTTTCAGTGGGAGCTATGTTACTCTGAATTGTAGCTGTTGTCAATGAATGAATGAACTGTACTAATGTAATTTTTTTTTAATTTGATGGTGGTAGGTATAACGGTTAATTTAGACATTTAGATGATAAACTGTAGAATAAATCTTATTATAATTTAGGTGATTCGGAGGACAACTTTCTCATGCTGCAGTCTCTTTGATTTTTGGGTCCATCGGCGTGTGGAGAATTAAACAAAACCATTTTTGCTGATTGATTACTGGTGTAGGTCTTTATGAATTTAAAAGTGCTGGCTATAGCTTCACAAATGTTTTCAATCACTGCTGTGTTTCTCTTTCTAATAAAATGTGTGTTTGTTTTATTTAAAGAGGCTGCTTGCAGTAACTTATAGTAGCAATTTAATCTGTTAATCAGTGACTCAAGAATAAGTTATTATAATGCTCTTTTCGTGGCTGCTCCATTGTCTTATAACTGAGTGCTGCTACATATTTGAAAGCAGGTCCTTTTCTCAAAAGACAGTCAGGTAATCTGGGTAGTACAATCAGCCCAGAGTTTCAACTGAATTTAACTGAAACATATTCTGTTTGAAGGGAATGATACTGGGCAGATGAGCAGCAAAGTGCTCATGAAAGATGGAACATGAAGCCATCTGAATAGCTTATGTTGTCACACACAACGCACACATGCACAGTACTAGCTGTGCACAGGCGACTGTCTGCACACCTCCAGCAATGGGCTGACAGGCTGTGCTGATTCCTAGAACTCTTGAGGGAGGGTCGTGCCTTAGGCTGACGATTAGAGTCAAATTTTAGGAGATAAACAATTCAGGGAGCCGACATGGGAACAGTGCTCTTGAATCGTAGCACAATCAATGGGCACTGGAAGTCCTTTCAATTTTGATTTGAGATCAAATCGGGGTTATTTTGTACCAGCTCTGCTCTCATGGCTGGCAAATTTAAACTTTGCTGTCAAGGATTTTTTTTTTCTATTTTTCTCTTGTCTTGACTTCAGTCAGTGTGTAGAGCTTCTGTTAAGTTGGTGACAACTGAATGTGATTCATCAAGAGTGACGAACATAAGCCTGTGGTATTCTTACACACAGTCATATTCAGGGATTTAGTAGACACACAAAAAAACCAGGCACCCCTCCAGTGCTAAAGCTTTCTTTTTTTGCTCATTAACTGTCATTCACACATACACAAAATTTATGTAGAAATCATGTATGACATTTCCAGGAGTTGGCTCATCTTGTTATTATTATAGCTACAGAACAGGCTGTGCTGTCAAAGGCTCAAAGCAGCTCCCCTCTGGTCCTTGTTCTTTTGGTGAGCTGTCTTTTTCTCCATGCTAAAGAAAGAAAGTTGAATTCATCTGCATTTTCTTAATTTACTAAGTTTACTGTTGTGTAACCTTAGTTTGTGTCCTAATGTATAGGTTTGTATTGACTTTGGTGTATGACAAACACGCGTTGATTATACTATAACAATTTGACACACTCATTTCTGACCTTTGTACCCAGGATGGCTTCATCCAGTCTGCAGTGACGATGAGTTCACAGCCCACCTCAATCCCCCTTTTGATGGCTTGTACAACCAACGTAAAGACAGTGGTGGCCAATCCTCTTGTTTATTTGACCAACCTGACTCATGACATCCTGCAAACCATCAGTGCGCTCGATTCTCCTCCACATCCAGATGTTGTTACCAACAAGGTGAGAGTTAATTTTTTCCTTATCCAGATAGTTATGGAGTTGGTTTTATTGTTTTCTTATGTCTGTAGTTGTAACATGGTGTTGTGGTGTGTGTTAAAACCTTATAAGATGGAGAGACGTTGCACTCAGATTTACATTTCATTTGTGCTGTTGTACCTATATATACAGTATGCACAGTAGAGGTTTGCAACAGTTTCAACCGTGTAGTGCCAGGTAAATCTTATAGCTATTATAGTACTTATCCTTTCTTGTTTTTCTTGGTATCCATTAAGTGAAATGCCAGCCAGTGAATAAGCTGAGTCCTGTGAAAACTTATGTACAACACTATTTTCTACCATATTGCTTCAGTTTCATTGAGGATTGTGGGCATTCGTTTATCCACAGCTTTCTTAAGGTACCGCCACAGAAGTTCAGTCAGCTTGAGGTCTGGACATTGACTTATTTCATTTGCTGCTGTGTTTGGGATTATTGTCCTGGCATGATCCAATATGGGCCAATTGCATCAAGCTGTCAGAGTTTATGGAGTCCATGGTAGACTCAGTGACTGCAAGGTGCCCAAATCCTGTGGCTGCAAAACAAGCCCCAATCACCACCCCTCCACCACTGTGCTTGACAGTTGGTAAGAAGTGTTTGTGTTGATATTCTGTGGTTTGTTTTGCCAACAATTTCTTTGAGCATTGCACGGCCTGATCTTGGGAGGAATTTGCTGGGATGTCTTCTCCTGGGAAGATCGTGGCATTGCGTTAACACACACCTGAATGCTCCAGACTGGTAAACAATTTTTATACAGGTGGTAACACTTGCTGATGATCAGTTAAGTGCGTTTGATTAGCAGCACATGGCTGCTTCTTGCCCTCTTAATTCCTCGAGATGCATTATGGGGACAGTATACTTTTTTTTTTTTTTCTTCTCCAAAGGACTGCAGAGAGGCCCATGAAAAATTTTTCACAGGACTTCAGACCTCCTGATACACTTTCTCATTTCTCGTCTGCCACCAAGCTCAGAAATGACTGCACCTCATTGTTGGACCATGGTGTTGTGTCTCCGTTTCCCTTGCTGTCACACAGAGTAGGTACTATTGGAAATGCAGCATTAGAGCTGGATTTTGGACCAGACCTCCTGTCCGGAGGGTCTCCCTGATGAGGGAATGGAAGTTGCGCCCTGTGGGACATATTTTGTGAGGTGGAGGTGGACCTGTTTACCTCAAAGGCAATCGCTCACTGCCCCTTGTTCTTCTCCATAACCGACCACGATGCGATGCACCTCTGAGGGTGGATGCACTAGCACGCCCATGGCCAGACATGCTCCTGTATGCATTTCCCCCAGTGGAAATGATACCACCAATTCTAGAGAGAGTGTGTCAGCAGCACCTCTCTCTGATTCTAGTGCCCCCTTGGTGGTCAGTGAAGTCATGGTATCCAGAATGAGTCTGTTGGCAGCAAAGCCCTGGCAGCTTCCTTTCTGTAGGGACCTCCTCTCTCAGGCAGGAGGAGAGGTGAGTCATCCATACACAGAACTGTAACGGCTACATGCTTACCTGTTGAGAGGTCAAATTTGATAGCTAAAGGCCTGCCCCCAAGCGTGGTGGCAACAATCCAGAGTGCTAGGGCTTCATCCACTAGAGGCTTGCATGCATACAAATGGAAAGCCTTTGAGCAATGCCAGGACCGGCACAGTATCCCATTCCAGTACTCTATTGTGGAAGTTTTGACATTCCTGCATTCCTTTTGGATAAGTGGCTTTCCTTTTCTACAATTAAGGTCTATTTAGCAGCTATTTGTCATGATGGCTTTGATGGGGTGATGCCAGGTGCACATCCTCTTGCCAGCGCTTTTTGAAAGGACTTCGCTGACTGAGACCTGTGGTTAGGTCCAGTGTCTCCTCGTGGGAGTTGACTTTGGTGCTGGAGGACCTTTGTTGGTCACACTTTTGAACCCATTGAGTCACCCATTACACACAATTCTTCTATGACGGTCTCAGGGTTGTACTACGCTCAAATGCCAAATATCTATCTAAGGTTATTCCTGCAGCTTATATTTCTATGGAATTTGAGCTTCAGAGTTTCTGCCTCCCTCCTTTCGCATCTGAGGAGGAGAGGAGGCTGCATTCTCTGTGTCCAGTGCGTCTGCTACTGGCCTACATTGACCGCACTCAGAATGTGCGTTTATGTGACCAGTTGTTTGTCTGCTTTGCTAATCCGGCTAGAGGTAGAGCTCTGTCTAAACAGAGGTTTTCCCACTGGATTATGGAGACCATCTCCCTGGCATATGGCACTAAAGGTGTCACTTTACCTCAGGGTGTGAGTGCACGTTCTACTAGGGGAATGGCACCCTTTTTAAAAGGTACAACACCAGGATGGCCCGCTGCGCAGCTGGGTTCGGTGAAGAGCGGCTATCAAACTGAGGGATGACTGCGATGATGGGGTCTATATGTGTGGGTGGGGCCACACATATATCATCACAGGTCATCTGCCTTAAAGGCGTGAATAGAGGTGTCTTCAGCAGGACACGCGGAGGCGTGATATCCCCCATACTATATTTGTGTTACCTCGTTCCTCTCCTTCAGGGAACAGAAGTTATAGATATAACTGTTCGTTACTGTGCTGCAAACAGTTTCCCATTGATACATGCCGCAGATACCAGGAAATGAAAAGGAATGATTTTGTATTCAACAGATGTATGTGTCAGTCAGTATTCACTTTTCATTAAGCTGTTATTTGCTTTTGATCAACCTTCTGGGGAACTGTCTGTTGAAAAACAGACTTTAAGTGTACTTTAATTATTAAACCCTCAAGCTAATTCATGTTTTTTCATTGCTTCTTATTTCAGATCTATGTGACGCACACACTTGCAGCCTCCTTGTCTGCCTGTATCTATCAATGTTTGTGTGATGGACACACATACAGGTAAGTGTTGCACAAACAATTTTTTTCCCTTAAGCATTTGCTAAATACACCTAGTACTACTTAGTTTTTTTTTTTAGTTCCCTGAGCTGTCATGTTACTGACACTGTTCACCAAGGCAACATGAGTAGCTTTATACTAAACTAAAATGCACCAGGGCACTTTGGGAAAAACTCTTACGTAACCTGACCCAAAAGGGTTGCAGCTCATTGTGGATATCCACTGGGCCGCATCTCTCAGCAAGTCTTTAATTCTATATGTCTTCAAGCAATGTTAACCGCAACTTTTCCATTTTCCATCACATTCACCTTGACTATGAAGACACATTATTAATCTGTCATAAGTACTCTGATTATATGTTCCTGGCGGTACTATTAAAGCCAAAATGTTCCCAAAAATAATGTACATTTGTGTCCTCTGGTTCTCTGTGTATGTGTTAAGAGTGTTTTTAGGCTTATTGGAGCAGAATAATAAGAAATAATGGGGACGGGACCTGACTACTGGTAACCAAGCATATTTATAATGAGAGTGTAATGCAGTCATACAGTTTAAGTCAAACACTACACACTTCTACCAAAGTAGAAAATGCTTTTCAAGATCATCTAATCATATTCTTCTTTCTGGATTTGTAACTTTTTGTTTTGTTAGACATTTACCACCCAGAAGTATGACAGTTACTTGTCTGTTCTGATCATGTTGAGAATGAATTATAAAAGCTGCGAGGCTGCTCTTTGTCATTTTTATTGTAAATACTTAATTAGATTTTTGGTTTTG
Organism: Cichlasoma orientale; assembly: GCA_034780415.1. Classification (NCBI taxonomy): domain Eukaryota; kingdom Metazoa; phylum Chordata; class Actinopteri; order Cichliformes; family Cichlidae; genus Cichlasoma; species Cichlasoma orientale. Next base: position 249,920 of record JAVDPK010001302.1, on the reverse strand, counting down.
ACAGATGAGAGGAACATTGTTTATTCAAGACTCTTATCTACCATAACTCCCAATCACGCTGACAACAACCCAGAAGGATTTAGGCTTGAAATGGATGGATGGATGGATGGATGCGTGTTGGATTTTTAATTTTTTTTTTTTTTTTAAATGACCCATTTGGCTCACAGCTGTGTTGCCATGTGAGTTCCTGCCAGATTATTATTTTTTTATATATATACTGTACAGAATCTTATTAACTAGTGCTTCACCAGACTGTGATCTTAACCACAGTGCTGTGACCGCAGAGAGGGAATCGCTCGTGTGTCGTGTCAGAAAGGATGAGCATTCATTTCTTTTTAAACTGTGAGAAAACTTTCATTATTCTTTCAGAGCGAGCTGTCTGTCTTCGCTGTTTCAAAGTTAACACGACTCTAAGCGATGTGATTAAATGAGCACATGGTTTGGCATCTTTTTCACTAAATACTTTAAACGTACACACACACACAGCTATCTATCCCATGCTGTTTAGTGTAACTAAATTTGCAAGGCTATTTTAAATTTAATACTATCTTTGTAATGGTAATTATGATATAAAAATCTACTGTTGTGTCGCTGCAGAGGTTTGATGAAATTCTTTTTCCTCTTGAGCGTCTGAGCAAGTGTGTGAATTTTTCAAAAGGTATTTAGAGGATGTAGGTTGCAGAGGTTGAGTGTTGCAAGGTTGCCTTTTTTCCCCTTGTGGTTTTGTTATTTTCAGTCTAATTTTGGTTAAGAAATCAACAGTTAAAATGAAGCCTAAACATACGTGAAGTTACAATACCTGCATTGTTGCCTTGTGTGCGAAATACCTTCAGAGTATTGACTGCCGCTCCTTCTGAATGATGTTCCCTTTGACTTTTGAATTCTGTTTGATGTGGAAGCAATTGGGGTTTTTTTCTGGGTTTTTTTGGTAGGGTCTTAAAGGGGGACTTATTGGATGTTACTAACTTAATAGACTCCCTGGTGACTTGAGCATTCCATATTCTCTGTTAAGGTTTCCTCTTTAACTGTCCAAGGATTTTTGTGTGTTCGAAAGCCACTTGATGTAAGCTCAGGCACTGAGGTTTTCTTTATTATGTATCATTTCTTCTCTATCACCAAACAGCATAGACAGGCAGCTAACCTGAGATGCAGCCCATTAGTATTTTATGTCCTGACAGAACAGAGCTCGAAAGTGGTGTCTCTTAGAAACAACATCCTAGAATTGAGAACAAAGTAAAACATTTTAGCATTATATATTTATACCACCTACCCTATTTTTTCACTTTTCTGTACCGCTTTTCATGTTTAATATAAATGTTTTGCTTTGCGCCCTCATTGCGGGGTCGATTTCTTGTCTGTTTCTCCCGCAGCCATGTGAACCATTTCACAGGGACTGTGTATCAGAGTGTTTTGCTCTCTCAGAAGCAGCCTCTCAAAACTGTCAGCATGGATGAGTCTGTTCAGCCCAACACTTCTCCCACACAGTGGCCAGGTAAATCAATCAAAACAAACTTTTTCTTTTAAAAAAAAAAGGAGCATTTTTATTTTCAGCAAATAAGAAAAAGTAGAACTAATAAGTGTGTTGGTGCACTTTACTTACCAACTCATCTTTCTTGTTTGTGACATTCAGCAATAAACCCTTTGTTTTTTATTGTCATTTTTATATCCCACCAACATGGCGTATGTTACACACATGATTGTTTTCGTGTGTTTGTCTGAAGAATTTGTGTTGGCTAACTGCATAACAGGTAGAAAATACAGATTAGATGACCTAATTAGATTTTTGAGTACTTAAGATAAGAAATCAGATAAGAAATTCCTTTATTAGTCCCACAATGGGGAAATTCAGTGTAGCAGCGGCAAACTTTCCTGAATTAATTTGCTTTTAAATGAGGAAAGACTGATTTTATTTTTTCAAAAACTAATTTTAAGTCAACAAATTCAAATTGAAATTTGATGAGTAGTTTGCAAAGACAAATGTGTTATTAAAAATCTGTGCAAATTCATTTACTAATAGACTAAGAAAACTGACCGTGAGCCTGAAAACTCAAGAATGATGCATTGCATAAACATCATACCTAATACCACAGGTATTCCATGCAGAGTAGAGGATCTGGTGGGATTTTCGTGGGCCTTACTGCATAAATTTTTGAATTAATAAGAGAGAACTTTTTAAAAAACAATTTCTCTTTTAATTCTTAATTAGAAACTTTTAATAATGAGTATACATACCACACAATATAAATACTCACAATATAAATATTAACTTATGTCTTCTCATAGTCTCCATAAAAAGATACAGTACTTGTCAAAGGTTTGGACACGCTCACCCATTCATATGAAAGGCAATATTTATGGCACATTGATTTCCATATGTCATGAGAGGACTTAAAGAAATCACGTGCCTCTTGTTAAAAAGGGCTCACTGTACTGTACTGCATTGTAATAAAAGTACTAGGAACTGGAAACCCATGCCACGAAGCTCCTGGCTCATAGTTTGTGTGCTGATGTTAATGCAGTCACTGAGTCAGCCAGCAGACAGTTGGCGACTTGCACACATTATGCACCTCAGCACTCAGCAGCCCCGCTCTGTAACTTTACATGGTCTGCCACTTTGTGACGGAGTTGCTGTGGTTCCTAAAAACTTCCACATTGCAAGAATACAACTTACTGTTTATCCTGTAATATCTAGAAGGGAAGAAATTTTATGGAAATTTCATCAGTGGTGCCATGTTTTTGCCTTTGTAAAGGCAGGCTGCATGGCTAGGTGCTTGATTTATTATACCTGTGGCAATGAGACTAAAAACACCTGAATTCAAAGATTAAGAGTTGATGTCACCAGACACAATTAGAACTTTAAATGTGTTTTTGTTTGTTTTTAAATAAGGATACTTTCCCAAAAAAATTGGCAATTAGCAAAATTAGACTAAGTGCATATTCAAATCGTGTTGTCTAAATGTCTTCTTTCTTTCTCCAGGTATTGCCTCTCTGATTCGTCTGTTGAGCTCAGCAGGTGAGGAAAGCCAGCCAGGCTTAGCTGTGCTGCTGTGTGAGATCCTGACTGCTGTCTTCCTCAGTCTGTTTGTTCACGGCATGGCCACTCACTCCTGCAATGAGCTGTTTCGCATCGTGGCCCACCCACTCAACAGCAAGCTTTGGGTGACAGTGTTCGGAGGAGGCGCTCGGATCCCTGTCTTAGAGAAACCCAGCAGTCCAACAAGGACACCCCCACCAGGTGATTGATTTGGAGTATCTGTTTTCCTTTGTGACTGTGCTGTGTTTTTCTGAAAGTGACCTTGTAACTAAATCACTTTACTCCTGCTAAATTAATTGGTTTCCTGTCTGGAGGTCTTAGTGAACCCTATTAGTGTAGGAGTTGTTTGCTACTGTGCTACTCTGTTTGGTAGACTTGTTTATAATGCATCTATAACTGTTTTTTGACAAAATCTAGTCATTTAAAACTATTTTTTATTTTTATGAGCAAAAGACACAAGTAGCTAGGTTCTAATGGCAGCTGAAAGGGCAGCTTAACACACTCTTAACTCTGTGAACACTCCAGCCTCACCGAGTGGCTCGGACAGGAAGTCCAGACGATTCAGGCTTCTCTCATCACGTAGCGGCTCCAAGGAAGAGTCTGGGATGGAGAGGGAGGGACCATTGAGTCCCAAGCATCATGTCCCTGTTATGGATCAGGAAGCGCCTTCTATCTTTAAAGAACAGTTTGTCCCTCCGGAGCTCAGCATTTGGGATTACTTCATAGCAAAGGTAATTTGTTTTAAATTAAATTGGATTATAGTGGATTTTAAATTAAAGTTATGAAGGGTTTTAAAACAAATTTCTGTTCTCTTAAGGTATTCTTGTTGATCTAAATGAGTCTCTTTCTGCTGTTGCTCTGGTCTTTTGCATTTCAGCCTTCGCTACCACCGTCAGAAAACCGAATTGATTATGACTCTGAGGAGAGCCAGGGCAGCCAAGATGAAGATGAGGACGACGATGAATATGAAGATGTGTTTGATCCAAACTCACCGCAAAGGGAGCATTCAAACCACAATTCATACAGGTAATGGCACAGCACTGAGTGCACATTCCTCCAGTCAGTGACTCATCTTTGAGTCAAGTAAAGCTGCCAAGATTCAACCTGAATCTGTTTACAGCTGTTTGACTTTTATTTATTCATACGTCTAAATTTTTCTCCACTCTGTCTGAATAAACCTAAATGTAGTTGTTGGAAGGCACGATTTCTGTTAAGAACTGTGATCTGATTGTGATGGCTTCTTCTCCTTTAAGTTGGTGTTTGATGCGGTTGGCCATGGTTCAGCTGGTGTTGGCCAACCTCAAGTCCTTCTACCCAATGGCAGGATATGATTTGTTAGGTAAAGACTAAAATACACCACACTCCCTCTGATGTACATCCAGGATGTAAATAAGCACTGCCCTATTTTTTAATGCTTGTCTCAGCTAGTCTTATTGTCTTCTTATTCATGTGTGTGCTGCTTTTTTACCGCAGATCTGCCTGTGGCCTCTCCTCTGTGTCATGCTGTGCTGAAGACGCTGCAGCGATGGGAGCAAGTGCTGCAGAAAAGGCTGGAGATCTTTGGAGGACCCCCTTCCAAGTACATTTCTACCCACCTTCACGATGAAACCGCCACCCCTGGCCCCGCCCTGCTCAGACACAAAGCCCTGTTTGAACCATCCAATACCCCTTTCAGGTATTGGTATCATTTTTCAGCTTTTTTGTTTGTTTTTGTTTTTTAATTTATTGATGTACCTGTGTATATTCACTGAGGTCTTAAAAAATTATGGCTTTATATAGACAGAGCTGTTTACCACCTTACAGTATTACTTCAACACTTTTTATTCCTGTATTTATTTATTTATAATTTTTGTTTATTTCCACAAACCTGTTTATGTCTGTATTGCTTTATATAGTTCTTATTTGTTTTAACCATGCAAATGAGGTGACTGTCATTCAGAGTATAATCATAGGGTAAAATCTAAAAATTCTACAGCAGAGTAAACACATCAGCAAAAAAAACCTCCATGCTTCTGCAGGTAGCTTAATCCATATTGACCGCTCTAATAACTAAACCTTCACTTGCGATGTTCTGACTGGATTTTAGGCATCTTCTCTTGTGATCACCTGGCCATCAGCAAGCATTTGTAGTCAAACTCACTTCACTTTGATGTTGAATAACCAATAGTTGGAAAGTTTACCTCCATGACTTCCTTTAAATGACAGTCGCCTCATTTGCATACTGAAACAGAAAATCTAGAAATGCATCGTTTGATTTGGTTTGTGGAAAATGCAAAAATGAAAATTCTACTCAAAAGAATTTTTAAAAATTAATAATTAAAAGTGGGGATTTTCTGGTTTTTAAGTGGGCCGCAGCACTCTTGACTTTGGGAACCGCTGCTTTATCTAATGTTTTCAAATCATCACGTGTAGTTTAACTCATACGTTTAAAAAATTTCACTGTGATTCAGTGAGCTGCTCTCAGCAGGTTAAATTACTCTTAATGTTCCTTTCAGGACCAGCCACCATTCAGCGCTGCCAGTCAAACGTTTATGGCACTTTTTGGTCAAGCAGGAAGAAGTGCAGGAGACTTTTATCAGAAATATCTTTACCAAGAAACTGGGCGCACATCAGGTATTTACATAATTTCCTCTTGCTGCACGATTGCACTACTGGCACATTGTAATAACAGTCACTGAATAACACATTAACTATTTCGTTATTATAATAAAATGCACCTGTATTCAATCCAAGGCTAAACTGCATCATTGTTGCTTTTACATCCTTGCTGTACTGTTTTAGTTTTGCATGCCAACCATATTTTTTATTAGTTGCATTATTTTTTCATTCAAATAATTCCACCTTTTATGATTAACAGCACAATAATTGAGTCTCTGTGTGTGTTTGCATGGTTTGCCATTGGTGGTTGTTGTATGTTGTGCGTGTTTTGTGTGTGTGCGCGCGCATCTACCCTGTGCTGCTCCCCCAATCATTAAAGTCGGTTGAGGACCAGACTGAGAATATGAAATGTTCAGGGATGGACGAGACAGGAAACAATCAGGTACTGCTGCTTCTGATGAATTATTGCTTGTGGTGTTGCCGTGGGATGGGTTGGTGATCAAATCTCAGTATCTGTTGCAATATTTACCAAATTGAAAACTGTCAAAGTTGTCAGCAAATGTTTGAATGTAGTACTCTACTCCCCTTAGATTGGCACAGGCATAGACAGTGACAGATACTGAGAGACTCCTGATGATTAAGTGCCTTCTGAGTATAACGTGCTTTTTATGTGAGATGAAACATAACATTCATCTCTGATGTTGGGTAGATTTTGACAAGTGGGTTTCAAAAAAATCCTCCCAAATTAATTTGGTCCCTTTTTCTTCTCTCTTTTTGTCAAAGAAAAGTCACTTTCAAAGCTGTTTAATTGGTCGCACAGTTTTACATTTTATGAGGGACTAGAATATCATATCTTAGCTCATGTCCTTATCATACAAGAGAGCTGTTCTGAAGTTAAAGCTTTGCAGTGCAAAATGTTTTCTTGTCGCATGTTTACTGAGATGTGTATTGCACACCACTACTTTTGATTTGACAAGACCAGTGGGTAAACTGTTCTGCTCTCTTTATGCTACAGTCACACAACAGTGGCTGGAGAACTTGGCAGAATCAAAATGATTGCAATGAACTTGCAATCTCATTGCCTTTGAAATGGATGTTTCAAAGATGGGGACCAGCAGCATAAATGGCAAAAAGCGGGATTAAAAACAGCAATAAGATGCTATCAGTTTGTGGGGTCAAGTTGACAATTACATGCAATCTACTTGTGATAATACATCAGTTAATTGGCAAAATCACACATCTGTTGCTGTCAGTTGCAAATTTCATACACAGAAAGTACTTTCAGCCAAAACCTCAGATTTAAAATTCGGACATTCCTCCACAGATATTGATACAGTTGTTAGAAGGACAGTAATTTAACTGCAAAATGGCAACCTTGCTTTTAGGACTAAAATAGTCTCCTGTTGCAAAAAAGACACATCACAAACGAGTTGTGCTCATTGGCGCAGACTTACTCTGACTGAATGCAATGCACTGAAACTCTGTCTGCATTTAGAAATTAGATGGTAATTACTTGCAAATGTTCGCCAGTCTGTCTGAGAGTGATTGCAGGCGCTACAATTGTTTGGAGACACTTTGCCTCACATCAGGTGACCTGTGGAGTCACCTTGCACTCTAAAGTGGTCACCTAGAGGTTGAGGGGTTGCACGCTTAACCTCTGGGTCACCACAACTACTTGAAATCGGTCACCAACAGCAAAAACATTAAATTGTTCCTAGTCGCAAGGAGGTTGCCGTCCTATTTTTAGCCCAGTGTGGCTGAGCCATTATACATGTGGCATTGTGTGAAATATACATACCATATGAAACGACACCATACTATAATTTTCAAGGGACACACTGTAACATTGACTGAATCCAGATATGCACATTATGTGTCTTGAATTAATCATCTACAGCAGAGAAGTAAATATGTCCTGTCACGTTTCATCTTAAATGTTGAAACTGTGATCAGGACCAAATTATAATACGTTTATTTTTAGTGCAATGTACCGTGAATGCTCGTCAGAGTTTTGATATTAATCTTGCATTTAACTGTCTAAATATTCATATGAATGTGCACCATAAATTTTAAATTGCACTGTACACTGATGCTTCATAGAGGTTTTCTAATCTTCTTGCTCTCACTGTGCAAGCTACCACATTATAGCTACTCCATTTGGCTCAGTGTTAATTAACCCAGTCTCGGAGGACAGGCTATGAAGCTGAATTGCTTCTGATTAATGTGCCCAACACTGTCGCTATGAATCTGCATCCTACAGGGATTATGTGCTCGGCAAAAATGGCAAACCGCCATATTTAGATTTCTGCAAGTCAAGTTTAACTTTATTCCGTCTGACAGAAAATGACATGGTCTTTTCCTCCCGAACGAATGCAGCAAAGACATTAATTCAATCGCATGTTTAAAGGATGCTTGTCTTTGGTATAAAATGTAACGTCTCTATACAATATCCCACAAAATCACAGTTGTACTGTGTGTACTTGTGCTTACTGCTTAAGGGTTTTTGTTCTCATGCTGTCTACTGACAGTAACCCAGTTATGCTGGCTGCTGTATTTAACAGTGTGGCCTGATGAACCTAACATGTTATTTCCCAACCCTAAAGGCAAAACAAACAAATACATAAACATGAAGTACACAAATTACATAGCAGAGAACAGTGAGTAAGCCTACCTAGATTTATGAGCATTTTCTGCAGCAAATAATTTGATACTTCACTTGTCAGCCCTTATCATAAATCTTGTCGGGTGATTGGTTCTGTAGCATGAGGGGAAATGTAACTGAAATTATGGAGGTTATTTTTCTGCAGGAAATGTTTCAGTTATAGAGATTGAATCTCCATGGTGGTGATTTGTGTGTTTGTGTGTGTGTGTTTTCTGCTGTCTGCAGACTGAGTCAGATCTGAGCTGCCCTGGAGGAAAAGCACGCATCATCCACAAGGAATCTGACATCATCACAGCCTTTGCCATCAACAAGGTAAAAACCCACTTACACACATGTCACTGAACAATGTGAAGTACTATGAGAATAAAAGTGTATTTCTACCTAATGACTCCACCCATTGTTAGTCCACGCAGCCAGTATTTGTCATTTTATTTAAACATTTAATATAAGAAAATTAAGATTAATTTAGTAATCATTCTCTATGTTTTGGTTTTTCATGTTTTTTAACTAAATTGTTAACTAAGTTTCCTCAGTGCACAGATATTCACAGCATACTTTTATCTTTTGGAATACTGTAAAACAAAAACGTTAACACCTTAAATAAACTGTTAGGTTTATTCAGCTCCTTGAGTGCGGTGTAACCTTCTGTGGGAGTTAGCAATTTAATGTGATAAACACCCCGATATAAATCTCACCTTCATATATTTTGCTTGAGAATATTTCAAAGTTTCTGTAATCAATATTTTTACTCATGGCACTACTGTTGCATCATAGTTCAGCTGAAATGGCTTGCGGATGTGTCACAGTAGTCCAGTAGTTCTGGCTTCTTCTAAAAATTATCAGAGGGGAGTTTAACTCAGGTCTTAATTAAACGGAAAAAGGTGGTTTTGTAACCACTTTTTTTTTTCTTGGTAAATTAGTGCTGGTGAACCTATTTCCTATGCACCTAACCTCTCTGTCCTCCACCTCTGTTTCTTCATTTCTCTCTCTGTGTGTTTCTCCCAGGCCAATCGTAATTGTTTAGTCATGGCCTCCACACATGACATTCAGGAGCTGGATGTGTCATCCATCTTGGCCACTCAGATCTTGACATGGATCGATGATGATGAGGCTGAAGCCAAAGGGTGAGACGGCAGTCTGTGTGTTTTACATATAGACCAACAGAGTTCATCCAGAGTGGCATCAGCTTTTCACCCACATGCAAATTGAGCTAAATCGAATGATGGCGTGGGCTAAAGGGATTGTAGGTGGCGTACAGGCTTAGAAATTCTCAGGAAATACTGTAGATTGATGTTTAACATCAATCGTTACTCCTTCCTTATTTATTCTTATTCTTCTGAAATTTGCCGTGAGTATTCATTGGGCAAATCTCCACAGAATGTTGCAGACAGATTTTTAATTTTTCACTTTATTTTTTTTTACAAATTTTTGAAATTTGTAAAAACAAAAAAAGTATCAGCTCAATGATGGGGGACCTAAAGCCAAATTAGTTTCTGATCCAGTGTGTCACATATTGTACAAGTAAAGTATTTGACAGCAGAGCTCTGCAGGCCAACAGGTCTCTCTTCATTTTTGTTTTTTTGTTTTTGTTTTTAAAGTGTGGCTGGTGATGACTTTCTGGTGGTCCATGCACGCGATGACTTTGCCGCCCTCCATGGCACCACACCATACACCCACAGTAATCTTGGCACTCCCATCAACGTACCATGGCTAGGAGGCATGCAGACGGGCAGGGGTGCTGCCGTGGTAAGCTCTGATCCTGGATTTGTATGAGAAAACAGCTGATTTTTCCACTGTTGTTGTTTCAGTTTGTTTGTTTGTGCATTTTCTTTTTATTTTTTGTTTGTTTTGTTTATATTTACATTATCGCTTTTGTTGTATAATGTAGGATAATTTTCAAAACTGTGCTAATGTTTAAAAGCGTTTTTAAAAGTGCTCCTTTTAACATTTGCATTTCGCCAAAACGTGATAAAATAATTGCTAAATTAAAGTTGGCTGAACATTCGCTGGATTATCTAAACAAATAGATTTCTGTTGTTTTGATGTTTGGAAATGATCAGATGTAATATCAAGCACAGTTTTTCACAGTGTGACTCCACGACTTTTCATTCACTACACAGTGATAATGGGTTTATAAGACTCCCCGCTGTTTTTGTGGAATTAATTATTGTTGTCTTCACTTTCTGTATTCAAAGCGAAAATCCTCAAAGCCTAGCTTAAATAAATAATTCCTTTTTGTCTGTGCCTATTTTGCCAAAAGCATTGCGGCTGCTAACATTAGCTCCCCTCATTGACTTGCATAGCAACTGAGGTGGTGCTGTGAGATGCTGGAACCAGACATTTTTGTGGAAAATTGATTCTTTTTTTTTTTCTTTTCAATTTAAAAAAACAAGCAGAGAAGCTTGGCATTGGCAGCGCAGAGGGAGATAATTTGGTTCTGGTGGTGTCTTTGAGTCAAGTAGATGTGAGTCATGTTTGTTATTTCAGCCAGTTAACTTGCTGCTCCTGATATGCAGACTGGACAGCAAGAGCCACTTTGCATCGTAATTATTTTACCAACCAGTTTGCTCAACGTTGGAGTGGAATACATTTTGAGATGAGTGATAAATGAAATCCTCCACAGAAAACGCACTGCTGTTAATGTCAGCCTCTCTCGGCCAACAGCCACACTTCATATATTCACTTTGATATACTGATGCTCAGTAGGTTTTTTTTTCCCCCCGTATTATGATAATAGAACATGTATTTGTTCTGTAGCTTATAAGCAGGTTTATTATTAGCTAGCAAATTGCTTTAAGAGCACTTATATACATGTATCAGTTGGGTATTAAATTATATTATGAAAGACAGTAAATACAAGGATGGCCTCTGACTGTTTTGAGCTATGTGCTCAGTCTTTGCATAAATGAAGGATGCAGTCAATGTGATGTCATTCAGTGGTTTTGGGCACCGCGTTTGGCAACACTTTGTTTTTTTAGAAACGGAAGCGACTGTATTTGCTCCGGGCGAGCACTGGGGCATGTAAAACATATGGCACCATTATATCATTGATATCACAACACTTTTTTTTTTTTAATCATGTAAAAATTTATACCCGATATGGATGGTATGATATGGCACGGCCCTAGCATACTGTTAGAATTGTTGATCGATCCTCGGTGGAGAGCTTCGCTAGTCGCTGTGCTAACGTACCTGCTAATTCCAGAGTGCAAGAATAATTATGGAGTTACAAATGAGTATAAGAGATCTCCTTAACGAATGCTGAGGCACTCCTAAGAGCCCTGCAACTTACACCCAGAGAGCAGTCAATCGAAAGGGAAACAAAGTGGCGTGCGTTTTTAATTTATCCATCAACTGCATGAACAAAATCATGAATATCCTTAAAATGCCTAACCTACAGCAATAAACGACATTAAGTCAGAACAGCTTGACATCTGCTCTGGGACTATAAACTAGGAAATTCTCATTTGTCAGTGGATTGACTGGAAACAGGAGAAAGCATCTTTATTGCTTTTAATGATCATGATTAAAGGTGACACCTTTTAATCATGAGGTGACATGATATATGTATTAACAGAATCCATATATCTGGATTCTGTTAATCATCAGAATCCACATCGTGTCCTTTCTGAATGAAGTGGGTGTGTGAGAGGCAAGCGAGAAGGAACAAAAAAAAAAATCATTACTTTAACAGGCATGTGAAGCCAGCAGTGAATGTCTGTGTGAGAAAAGGGCTTTAAAACATTGTAACACTGTTTCACTGCATCTCTCTCCACTTCACCCTGTTTTAAAGGGTTAGTCTTTACCATGACAAAGTTCTGTTTTCTCACTGAATTTCTCCTCCTCTTCACTTTACTTCTCCCAGATGATCAAGAGAAATATCAACAATGTGAGAAGAATGACCTCCCATCCCACACTGCCGTACTGTAAGTATGACTCCGATGTCTGTCAGATTAGAAAATTTTTCACCTTTTAAAAGTGGTATGCAGACATCGTATATCTACTGTTGGGAAAAACGGCCTTCAGGGGGTGATTACATCACCAAAAAAGTTTTTTCTTATATTGATATTCAGAAACTGGCAGAGTTGTTTTCTGTTAGTCCCAGTGCTGCTGTTGATTTAGTAAAAGGCTGAGTGAGTTCACTTTCTACAAACTTTTCCAGCCAAACTGCAGACTAGTGATGCAGCTGAAAGGCAGGTTATGAAAACAGCTGCTGGAACATCTTGAAATTAACCTTTTTCTTTGCTCACTTACGAACTAGATTCCTTTCAATTCAGTTAATTTTCATTTATATAGCACTAAATGACAACAGTCGCCTCAAGGCGCTTTATGTTGTAGGGTGAAGACCCCACTTTGGGAACAAAACCTCATGTTGAGACCTGAATGCTCAGTGAGATGCACTGGAAGATGAGCTGTTGTCACGTGTCATTTTGTTTCTGTTCATCAGACCTGACAGGAGCTCAGGACGGTAGTGTGCGGATGTTTGAATGGGGTCACTCCCAGCAGATCATCTGCTTCCGAAGTCCAGGCAACTCCAGAGTCACCAGGATACGATTCAACCACCAAGGAAACAAGGTTACACACGCTCACACCCTCCTACTCTCTGTACCAGGGTAGTGAACATTTGCCTGCTGACTACCACCATACAGATGTCAGGCTATTATTAGCTTTGCAACATGACTGCAGAGTGATGTGAGCCTGTCACATTCAGAAACATTTTCACACTTCCTCTGCCATTCAGGCACGAACCACAGTGGGGAGGTTGGCTTCAGCACGCATTGTTCTTCAGCTCAGTGATTCAAACGCTCTGAACTCAGGCACTCGCCTCGAGCTAATAATTTTCTCAGATGGTGCCTCTCTCGTGCCAGCTCTGTCTTACCTGCTTGTTGTGGCCCTGAGAGCGAAATATGCTTTGGAAAACGAAAAAGGAAAGCGAGGATATAGAAAAGCCCTTGATTTTAGTTATGTAAGTGGTGCTTGGCCTTATGAGGCTGTTGACATGTTTTGGAGGACAAATTCACAGAGAGGGAGTGATGCTTGGTGGTGGTTTTTATAGTGTGTGTGTGTGTGTGTGTGTGTGTGTGTGTGTGTGTGTGTGTGTGTGTGTGTGTGTGTGTGTGTGTGTCAAATGCAATATGAAGGATAACTCTGTCCTACTTAGAGCAACATCTGATTTCTGATTTCTGCTTGTTTTCTATAGTTTGGGATTGTGGATGCTGATGGAGGCTTGAGTCTCTGGCAGACCAACACAAGTGGGAGCACACCCAAACCATACCTGGTAAGATACTCAAAGCTGATTTAGTTGATTTTGCTTCTATATCCCCCGAGTGTCCTGTTTTTGTTTCTGCCACACTCCTTTTTGTTTACTCCTCTCCTGCTTTATTATTACCGTCACTGTCACTTTGTTTCTCTCTACCAGACTCTGCAGTGCCACAACAAGACAGCTAATGACTTTGTCTTTGTGGGCTCTTCGTCCCTCATCGCCACTGCGGGTCTTTCGACAGACAACAGGTCCCACACGCTTTCCAGTCAAATGAATCCTATGCCACCTCTCATTAAATGCTGGATGTGCTGTGTCTAATGATAGGTCCTGTAATTAAAATGTTGGAAAATATTGTAATCTGGTCATTTTTGACTCCACAGGAATGTGTGTCTGTGGGACACGCTAGTGACTCCTGCTAACAGCCTGGTGCAAGGTAAGATGAATTCATTTATTTAGTAATATCTTTGGAGCTGCAATGATTAATAAACTAGTAAAACCAAAAATTAGTCTGCAGCAATTTTAGATACTGTTATTAGGCAAATGAGGTGTCTTTTATAACGGGGGTTCATAAATGTTTGGGGGCCATAACCCTAACATTTATCCATCCATCAATTTTGTATTTATTTTTTTATTTTTTTAAAGTTTATCCACTTCAGGGTAGCAGCAGGCTGAAGTCTGTCCTCTGGGTCATCAGTCTATCGCAGGGCCAATTTAGAATGGGCAGTTAACCTACTGTGCATATCTTTGGACTGCCTGGCCCCGTACTTTCAGGTGTGCCATTGTTTCCCAAGGGGTCGTCACAGCAGATGGATCTTTAAGTTCAGTCCAAAGACATGCATATTAGGCTAATTGCTGATTCTAGATTGGCAGTAGGTGTGTGTGTGCCTTGCTGAGCCCTGTGATGGACTGGTGGCCAGTTCAAGGTGTACTCCACCCTCTCACCCACTGACAACAGGGAATTGGACAAGAGGATGGATGAATGGTTGGACGTTTTGCAGGCCCCTTGGTTATAGCACACAGATTCCTGGGGATTGCAAGGCACCCACACTGAGAACCGCTGTTCTATAATAATAAATATCTTTTGGGTTTGGAAAGGTGGCCAGAAAACAAAGTAAATCGAATGCTGAAATTTAAGAACTATGACTGACATTTTTCTCCTGTGTATACCCCTCTCTCTCTCTCTCCTTAGCTTTCTGCTGCCACGAGACCGGTGCCACCGTGCTCTCAATGGCCCCCAGGCAGCAGCTGCTTATCACAGGTGGGAGGAAGGGCTGGATCAGCGTGTTGGAGCTTTTCCACAAGCACCAGCGGCAGAGCTTCCAGGCCCATGACTCACCGGTCAAAGCACTGGCCATCGATCCAACTGAGGATTGCTTTATCAGTGGATCAGCTGAGGGCAACATTAAGGTATATTGTCTCTTTCATCGCTGTGATAAAATATTTGTTTAATCAATATGCCAGTTTATATGTATGCAGCATTTTGTTAATTTAGCTTCTAGTGGAATGTAGACAGTTTTCTGTGTTGAAGAAGCTTCCAGAAAGATAAGAATTTTAACTTACAAATGCTCTTTGAGTTTCTTCTTGAGGTCTTTAATTTTACATTAGAGCGTCACTGGGTACAGTGAGTCTGAAAACCTATATGAAGAGACTTTTGATCATTTCCTCTACCCTTGTAAACTCGTCCCTGGCAGAACTGTCCTGCAGGGTGTTTGGCACCCAGATGTGAACGTCTCTAACTCAGTCAGAGCACTGTTGCATTTATCCGTGGAGACAGTGAGCTCCAGCAAAGCACTACGAATCCAATGTCACTCGTGATTAGCCACCTGCTCAAGACAGCTGTGTGACTGATGGAGACTAACGTGTAAGGTGAAAGTGGGTTGACATTGGGAAAGGCAGAGGAGAGGGCACTGAATGAAGCAGCAGGAGGATGATGTGAATGTCTTCAGCTAATATATTTCCAGAGACAGCAGGTCTTTTTTATCTTTTTGACTTGAATATGCTGCTGCAGATCACACAGCTGTCACTCCAAGGATGAAGCCCCTGTGTCACGCAGATGTAGGGGGGAGTGTTGCAGTGCACATCTGCTTGAAATTCAAATGACTTTCACTCTGGATAATTGTTGAGTGGAAACAAAAAAAAAACCCTCCAAAGCTGTGTGTTCGGTTACTCATCTGAAGTCTTTAATTGTATGCTGACTGTCTGAAGATTGAAAACGGTTGTGTTGCACATTTATAAGCTCCTAAAGTGTTTGAGTGTGGGAGAGAGTGGCATCTTGAAGATTAACTAATATATATGGGCTTCAGTAAATGAAATACCTTATTAAATAATGAAGTTCCCAGACTGGGAATACGACTCAAACGATGTAAGTTGTTCGCGGTCTTCAGTGGAAGCTCAGCTCATGCTTTTTTCTTTTTCATTTTTTTTTTCCATAATGCTGTAAGGAGGCCACGATACTTTGTTACAATATTTTGTTACAATGTAGTAGAGTCTCTGGAGCTTGAAAAAAGGCGACTGGACTTCTTTTTGTTGCTTGAAGACGTTTCACCTCTCATCCGAAAGGCT